>PVIH01006022.1:58192-116411 GCA_004025045.1 Sigmodon hispidus
CGCCCCCTCCACCCTAGCCCTCCATCTCTCCCCCTCCCGCCCTCCCTCTCTCCCTCTCTCTCTCTCTCTCTCTCTCTCTCTCTCTCTCTCTCTCTCTCACACACACTCACACACACACTTCCTGATGCCTCCCCCTTTTCTCCCTTTTTTCTTTAAATGCAGTGTTTTAGGTCACTCTTTTTGTCGGGGTTTTTTTGCCCCCTACTAAATTAAAAACACCCAGGCGCTTGTGCATTTAGCTGAATCAAGCCAGACGCTGTATTTTATTTTTATAACTGAATTCCTGAGAGATAAAAATCTCATTTTCCTTAGTAGGCTGTAATCAGCCCTTGCAGAGATGTGGGTTCCAACCGCCCCATCTCAAGCTTCCTTAAGCAGCTCCGTGGAGAGATGGACTTGGCAACCGTTCAGGTTTAAAGGGGCCCTGAGGCTGGTCAAAGGCTGTTTGTTACCCAGACTCACATATACTCCTTCTTGTCATGGAAATGCCACCAAGAGCGCTGGACACACAGTCAGGACATAGTGTGTTCCTCCCCTTTCCAGAAGGAAAATAGGTGGGTAAGTCAATGCCAAAAGCAGCTTCCGATATGACTGGTTTCAACTAGCAAGTGCCAGGCGGTGTTATGCAACTCACGGCGAGGTTCTGAAAGGAATGGAGGGGAGCCGACTGCACAAATGCTTCCCCCCCTCTCCCCGCCCCACTCTGATTCATGAACTAGTTTTCTGATTCATGAATCACTCGGGAGCCAGCAGGAGAAAAAATGAGTCGTATTGATCTCATTTCAGTTGAAATGGGCTCAGCAGGCCTATTGCTGGCTGATGACTGCTGTCCAGGACCAGACATTCACTCCAAGCCCTTGGTCTGGAGACAGGTGCTCCTAGCATACTCTTAAAGGGATACAACAAAGTCTACTGCTACAATGGACGTTGGTGGAAAGTTACTGTCTTTGCTGGGGAATCCATCAATTTCTAATGCTGGCCTCAATTAATTTATCTCTTTTGAGATAGAAGACAGAGTGCTCTTTTTGTAGCCCAGGCTAACCCAATCCATTTGGCACATCTTTTAAGAGCCATGTTATTTTAATGTCTTTTCTGAATTCTGGTGAAGTTTGTTGTTACTCTCATGCTGGGAATGGTGCCCAGGGCTTTGTAAATACTCAGAGTTTCATCACTGAGCTATCTCCTCAGCAGGTTCCTCACTTTTTATTGAAATAGAGTCTCAATGAGTTGGCTAGACAGATTTTTGCCTCATTCTATAGCCCAGGCTGGCTTTGAACTTGCAATTCCGACTAAGCCCCCTGAGTAACTGGACTGATAAGCCTGGTGACTTCTGAAGTGGAAAGTCCTTTTCTGAACCAACAACAAATGGCTTCTCACTCCTTCCCCTTGCAGCCTCTTTAGCTAAAGAAGAATTCTCATAGGAGCAGTTTGATCAAGACACCTCAGGCTGGGGAGGCGGGGTCATGCAACACACACCCTGAGACTGCATAAAGCCAGTCTTTTCTCCAAAAAAAGAAATAGAAGCTATTTGGTAGTACAAGAAGCAGGAGGTGAGCCTGAGGCCAGGGTGGTACCTTACCTTCAACACTTCTCATTAGCCTCCCATTCTGCTCCTTCTTCAGACTTTGAGAAATTTATGACAGTTGACTGAGGTAGGCATGGTGGTTCTTACTTGTAATACTAATCCTTAAGAGGCCAAGACAGGAGGATTGCTGTGATTTTGAAGCCAGCTGGAGACATGTTTCAGTCAGACCTCCTTTGTAAGCGTCAAGATTAAGGATGGTCCCTAGAACCCATGTAAGAGAGCCAGGTATGGTGGTAATCAGTACACTGAAAAAACAAGGTAGGCTGCTGACTCTTCCTGAAGAACGACTTTTGAGGTCACCTCTGTCATCTGCACCTGCATGCACACAGAGTGTGCATACACAGGGACACATAGGCACACACACGTGATAATGTTAAAAAAAGTAATAGCACTTGGCTTTCTGAAAATCTTTTCAGAAACTGCATAAAAGCTGACAATTCAGACAAGAGAAGGATTGTGGCCTCATGTATAGAATTTGGGGTCCAAGTGTGGAGAAATAAGCTTCCAGATTTCAGATACACTGTGGCCCTGAGATGCATTTCACCAGTCAGGGACTGGAGGAGGTCACCTTCCTTCTTTTTATTACACATTGCCCAGAGGAGGCCTTGGAGACAGGGAAGGAAGGCAGGCGAGTATGAATTTCAATCAGCAGGCAAAGGAGTCTCTTCCCCCTCCTGAGGCCCTGTGAAGGTGCCTTTCATGGAACTCCTCCTCTAGCTGGGTGCACTCAGCCAGATCAAGGGCCCCTGCAGGGCCCTGGGTTAAAGCTGTGCCCACCGGCTTGCTATCTGGCCTTAGAGCACACTGGGCTTAGAGGTTGGTTCATGTTTTGTATTACTGTCTTTGATTTTTTTTTTTTCTCCTTCAGTCCATCTTCAGCTTCTGTGATCAACCTGAATCCCTAGGACAGCTTTATATAACACCCACTGGGCCAGCCTCAGCGTCTCAGAGCCTTGACTCCAGCATCTTCCATGAATTTGGCAGCACATCAAAACCCCTGTTTCATAACACACTCAAAATAGGATTTTTGACTAACATGCCAAGCCCAGGACTTCTCATGTTGGGGCTGGGAGTTTTATGAATCACTAATAGTTAAACAGAGATGCACTCCCCACACATACACACAAACATCCCCAGGATGCCCAACCTGCCTGTCTCTGGGGATCTGGATAAAGAGGGAGGCCAGGTCGGAAGACTGTGGTTTCTATAGCCATGGTCTGCTGGTTAGTGACCGAAGGACCTTTTCAAAGAATTTCCCAAATAATCTCAAACACATTGAGCATCTTACTCATGCTTTAAAAACAGAAAAAGAAAGAACTGCCTTCATCCTGCCTCCTCCTCATTCATGGGGAGTGTGGTTTCCTTTTATTTGTTGCCAGACACCGGCAATTGCAGACTTAACCCCTAACTCTCCTTTGAGAAGGGCAGCTTCCTGCAAGAAACACCTAGATCTGGGTCCCACAGACAAACTGCATGTTTAAACTCCACTTGGGGGATAGTGGATGACAGAGGCAGAGCAGACCAGAGACATTGCAGCCCTACCCCTACTGGTCCTTTACCCGCCCGCCTCATCCGGCCCTGGTTTAGATTATGACAGAGAAGGGTGTGTCTTCCCAAAGACCATTTGCAGCCTGTTTAGGAACCTTTCTGGAAATTTCTTTCTGAGGCACCCAGTGAGTTCCTGGATTCCATTTCATCACATTGTCCCTGCTGGTGTTTCCCTTCCTAATCCTGTCAGACACAGCACACAGCTGAGGTCCTTGTACAGATGGCCCCCCAGGGCATTACTTTACAATAGTAGAAGCCTCTGTCATTCACAGTGGAGGTGGGGGTCAAGAAAAGCTTTGGTGCACTTGACTGAGGCAGGTGGGGGATTCAGGCCAGCAAGGCTGACCTCGGGAAGAGCCGTGTGACCATGAATAGATGGTTTCTGTGTTTGTGAGACACCTTGAGAAGGTGAACAGCAATGAGGCTCATTCTGCAGCCACACCTCTGCCGTTCATCTCCCCCAACCCCCATCTTCCCTGGGCTCCACTCTGGGCCACTCAGATACTTAGTCAGGGTGAGAGCCGTTTGGTCCTCAATAGAAATGGGAATGTTCTTCCCCTGCCTGCCTAGCCGTCAGTGAGCCTGTGTGATTTCCTATATGTAATTGTCTGTCTGGATCACCTCACCTGGAATAAGTCTGCTTCACAAATCTCTTCCTTCTTGCTGTGGCATATTAACCCTCAAATCACTGGCTATTTCTTTTCCAGCAAGCTGTTATTTCTCCAGCCTCTGAGCTGTGTGTAACACCTTCCATGTAGCTGCATGCTATTTTAATTGACTGGCTGTTTACCCTACAAGCTAGGATACGGTACAACTGATAAACAAAAGCCACCTCTCCTGTCATGCTATCCCTCACATCCAGCCAAGCCTGGGAAGGAAACTCCAGGTCTCCTGACTTACATGACAGCCTCACAGAGGTTCTCCGATGAGCCAGCAGTGAGCAGGCTCCCTGCCCCATCCCCAGACTGAGACTGAATAGGCTTCAGATTCATTTAGTGGCTGGACACCTGGTTGCTATGGAGACAGTTGTCATAAAAACACACTGATCTGCAGAGAGATATAAAGCTGATCCCAGAGGTACATGATCAGATACATTAGCTCAGAAAGAGGGCCTGCTGCTTATCACACTGCTCTGTTGACACAGAGCTTTTGCCTTTCAAAGTCAACTTGGATGACCTTCTCAGAACCAGGCCAGCACCATACATTTGCAGTAACTATTTCATAAGGGACAATGGAGGGCTTCGTTCAAATGCCAGATGGCCCCCTGCCTTCCTATCCAAGGTTGAGTCAGCCAGGAGAGGTTGTTCTTCCTGTCGAGATTTGTTCTTTCCTGCCTGCTATTGATCCGTTGGCTCAGTAAAGAGAAAGGCACACATATACCCACCCTGACCACGATGTGAGTCAGGAGGCCCCCCGTGAGTGACAGGTGGTAACGGGAACACCTTGATGCCTACCAGGTTTGCAGGGGCAGGATCTGCAGAGAGTATTAGATACCAATGGGGAGAGTACGCACAAGAGAACCTCCTCATTCACAAGACAAGAACCAGGTATGGGGACACTGCTTAACCTCACTACCTCTTCCTGCTCCAGAGCCTCATCTCCACCTGGATCTGCTTCCTGTGAAGCATGTCCATCCTCCCCAGTCCTGGACTTGCTCAAGGACCACGAAGCAGAGTGAACAGCAGGAGCAAGGGACAAAGGAGAACGGCCATCCTCTCAAATTTTGTTTGGATTGAGAGTTAGACCAATAACGACTTGGTGTTTAGATTTCTAGCTGCACCATTGGCTTTAAATGGCTAAAAGCAAAATAACAACCAAACCACCAGCTACAGGGATAGTCACATGATGAACACAGGCAAGATCTACTCCCAGCATAAGCAATTCCAGCCAAAATATGAGACTTACTGATACCTGAGACCTCTGTTCTCTCTCTCTCTCTCTCTCTCTCTCTCTCTCTCTCTCTCTCTCTCTCTCTCTCGCTCTGAATTCTAAGAAAATGAGATATAATCTGGTCACTGACTTGATCTTCAGCAATTCTTTAGATTCCCCCCCAACACATCTGCCTTCCTCCTTTTCTCTCATCATCTTCCTCCTCTGCCTCTTCATTGCCAGTCAATGCAGATCCAGACAGGGGTGAAGAGGTGACAAGATCTGATGTCCTCAACAAGTGCAATGTACTGAATCCCAGCTGACGGCACTGGGACACCATTCTCAGTGCCCCTCTACACTGGGTAGCTGTGAAAAGTTAAGTTTATGAGGCTGAATATCATTCAGGCAGTTCCATCCAATATTGGGACAATGGCTGCCTCGCTCTCTCCTTTCATATTTTCAGTACCACCAAATACCCTCTTCACTCCTCCTGTGTTTCCCTTACTGTCCTTGCTCCTTATCTTTTTCCTTCCCGGGTTCGGATAATTCTTTTTTGAGAGCTCAGCTAAGTTAAAGCCTTTGGCTTCCAGCTCCTTTTCTGTCTCTTGCTGGTCTATTTTCTCTCGGTTCACACTCCTGCCCTCCTCCTTTGCACAAATATGTTTATAAAAACACATGCTCCTCCCTAGTTCCTTTGGCTGACATGACATCATCCTGTCTTTTTTTTCCTCCGCCCTCATGTTTTTCCTGAAAATGTCCCCTTCTTCCTGGCATGCGTTCTCACCCCCACCCCCACCCCACCCACCCAGTTCAAGTTCAAGAGAGGGTTGTTCTTTTGAGTTCCTCTCCCTAGCTCAGCTGCAACCACACATAGATTGATATGTTTTTTTGTCCTGTTTTCTCAGGCCCTGGAGTCTTGCCCTGATTATGGCCTCCTTCATGTTATCCTTCTCCCAAGGCCACAGCTCCCATCCCGGTGCAGGAGACAATGGCCAAGGAACCTTGCCTGCGCTTTCACATCTTTTGTTGCAGAATGCAGGATTTCCTTATAGTTTGTTTGGGTTTTCAAACAAGCCTATTTACCAGTCTGAGTGTCAGATTCACAGCCCTGAAGAACAAAGGCCAAGTTCATATGTGGCTGAAAACATGCCATCGGGCGGAGGCCAAGTTGATGCTCTGGGCCAACACCGGGGTCAGTTAGAAGCTGTGCATTTTGTCTTCAGTGTGCCAAGACTGTGCTTGGGAAAACAGACCAGAACCAAGGCTCACTATGCCCCTCCACCCCACCCCACCACCGGTGCTGGGAAAACAGATATGTGTCAAGAGGCCTGGCTTCTTACATGTGTGTTGGAATTCAGACTCAAGTCTTCACTCTTGCACAGGAAATACTTAAACAGCCAAGCCACCTCCAGCCCATGTTTAAATGTTTAACCCCCTGTTTAAAGGATGTTGTCAGTGTTTTAGGGTATTCCTGCAAATGCTAACAGAAACCAAGGCATGAGATCTATATTTCACTTTTTTATAGCATAATATAATTACATAATTTTGCCTCCCCCTAAACCCTCCCATATGATCAACCCCCTTTGCTTTTTTTCAATTTCATGGCCTTTTTTTCTGTTAATTGTTATTACATGCATACACACCTCACCCCCAAACACACACACACACACACACACACACACACACACACACAAACCCTTCTTAGTCTGGATAATGTTATTTATATGTATGTTTTCAGGGCTGACCAACTGGAGGCTCTTCTCTGGAGAAGACTCTCACCCACTCTCAGTTCCTTAGTTTCCTGAAGTTCTTGTGTAGTACGACTCTGTTTGATCCTCAGGAAAGAAATGTAAACAGAGCCTAAGGCATAAATCTACTTGCAAGATTTCTCCTTCATCTCTGGCCACAGTATTTGCTCCATTGTCCTTGAGGCCTGTGGATGTCATTGCTTCGGAAGTGCTGGAGAAAAAATTCACAGAGAACATACCACTGGCAAGTGTGTGAACATGGGGCAGGCTTGTCATACTGCTCTGGTCACAGAGCCCAGGGGCAGGCTTTAGTAAAATGAGAATTTCCCTCTCTCCAGTCCTGCCAAACGTAAGTCCCTTTGCCTTCATCAGTATTGATCTTTGGTTTTCCTTTGAAGTGATGCAGGCTGGGGATCTCCCAATAATATTGTTGGTTCCATCCTCAAAGCTCAAGACTAACTGCTGCCAGGAGTAGTTAGGATATCTGTGTCTGATGGCTATAAGTTCAAGTGACTTAAGAGTCACTTCTAAGAAGTCTGGATGTGTGTTTGGGGCTCATTTTTTTAATGTATTTTATTATTATTATTATTAATTTATTGATTCAAACATACTAGGGATTGAATTCTAGACCTTGTTCATGCTGGACAAGCAATTTGGTATTGGTCTACATCTCCAGCCCTTTTCCCCACCCTTTATTTAGGAAGAAGATCCCACTAACTTTCCCAGGTTGGTGTTGAACTCCTTTTTCATTCCAGGCACGCCTCTTGCCTCAGTCTCCCTGGGAACTGAGATTACTGTCACGGACCACCAGACCTGGCCACGGTAGCTCTTTGTACTTGCTTACCTACATTTTTTATGTCAAGACTATGTCAGAGCTTGGGACTTAGCTCAGTTGCAGAGTGTTTGCATAGAAAACACAAGGCCATAGGTTTGATCCCCATTACCAGAAAAAATATATAACACTCCCAGACATTGCCCTTTAAAGCATAGTCTCCTGAAAATTCTTTTTCTTCTGCCTGAAATGACCTATCCAGACATGTCATTGACTGGCCTCCAGCATCTGTGGCTAACTCTAGGTCAGGAGTCATCTTCTTGTGGTGATACATTGTACATTTAATACAATTTGTCTGCAATATCAGAGAACAGAATCACCCATAGCCAAGCCCTGAAGGTCAAGGAGTGGTGACCCACACCTTTAATCCCATCACTCAGGAGACAGAGATTCATCTGGATCTCTGTGAATTTAAGACCTAACAGCCAGTGGTGGGGCATGCCATAAGTCCCAGCACTTGGGAGGCAAAGGCAGGAGGATCTCTGTGTGTTCAAGGCCAGCCCAGTCTACAAAGCAAGTTCCAGGACAGCCAGAATTGTTACACAAAAAACCCTGTCTCAACAAGACAAAACAACAAACAAACAAACAAACAACAACAAAAGCTGGAAAATGGTTCTATCCTCTGCTATTCCAGACAATACACAATATATCACCACACCTTTTAATGGAGACCTTCCCAGTCACATTTTTTCAGGACTACAGTGTCTGTCTGGTCAGCTTTGTCCTCTGCCATATCATACTATTGACGGGCCTTGCTGGCCCTACCTAGAATTTGTTATTTTGTATTCTGACATCTCTGCCAAGGGGGTCTCTTTGGGACCACAGCCAAAAAGATATCTGAGCACGTGGAATTCCCTTGCTTATCTTTACATCCTCCACAGTAAATGGCTTTCTGTCACCAGGAAGCTACTCAGGTACCATTTCTGAGGCTGAGGTTAGCGCACTTGTGAACAGAAGACTGGGGTCATGCCATGTGCCTAGCACTTTCTGACAGACATTCCTTTTACCATCCACTTGCTTTCTGTTTGTTTGGCTTTTGAAACAGAGTTTTGGTGAAGAGCCCTTGTGATTGCCACAGAGCCTAGGATAGCTTTGAGATGATGGCGATCTTCCTACCTTCCTGGAGTCCTAGGTAACAGAGGAGCTCTACCACAGCAATTTTGCTGTCTCCACTCACCCACTTGTTTATGTTGAGTCCCATTAAGTCTGGCTTTCTCCCTCTCATCATAATTGGTCAGATAACCATGAACTTCATGGATTTTCTAACTATCATTGACCCAGCTGTGGGCTGTTTTGTTTGTTTAGTGGGTTGGTTTGGGTTTTGGTTTTTTAAGACAGAGTTTCTCTGTGTAGGCTGGGCTATCCTGGAACTTGCTGTATAGCACGGGCTGACCTCCAACTCAAACATCTGACTCTTCCTCCTGGGTGCTGGAATTAAAGACATGGGTCTTTGCTGCCAGGCCTTCTCTGCATTTTTGGCCCTTCTTTCCTGCTCATCACACTGGTTATGTTTCCTGTCTTTTTCTCTCAACCAGACTATGATTTCCTCCGGGGTATAGAGTCATCTGATGTTCCATTTTAGGAGGCATGGTCTGTCAGTCATCTCTCCCCAGTGATCAAGCATGCTAGGCGGCATGAGGGCACATGATGGACAAGGGTCTAGTGTCCTGGGATTCTGTTCTTTGCTTTCTGTCATGCCCTGGCCTACTAGATCAACAGAGAACTGACTCAGCTGAATTCATCAATGGCTCCTTTGCTGTTGCTTCTGAAGTTGGCTGATAGAGGGAGCTTTGGAAAGAGAAATGTAGCCCTCCATGTGAATATGTTTTAAAAGGAACCCTGGTGCTGCTTCTCATTTAGCAGTCTGGCAGCTGCTCCTTCCTTCTCTCAGACTAGATCAGAGGCAAGAGATCAAACCCAAGGAAAAAAATTCCTTCCGAAGCCTTCAGTGTATGAGATCTCTCTCTCTCTCCACTCTGTGTGTGTGTGTGTGTGTGTGATGCACACATTAGTGGAGAGTTGCACATGCCTGTGCACGCACATACACACAGACAAGAGGAGGAATCAGATGCCCTGCTCTATCCCTCTCCACCAACAGACCTTGACACAAGGTGTCTCACTGAGCCTAGTGCTGGGCTGGCTGCCAGCAAGCCACAGTCTCCTGGCTTAGTCCCACACAGAGCTGGGGTTGCAGGCACACCCCATGACGCCTGACCTTTTACACCAGTAACAGAGATTCAAACTCAGGGCCTTGGATGTGTTGAGGAGCAAATCTTACACACCGAGCTTCCTCCTCCTCAGAGCCTGTCTGTATTTTAGGGGCTATTGCAGTTAGTCGGCCAAATGCACATGTCTCTCTGCATTCTTGCTGTGTCACTGACACTGAGGGGCGGGGCTGTGCTTACTCCCCGTTACTTGTGAGAAGATTTCCAGTATCCAGCTTATATTTCTTATGGTCTTCAGGACATTTTACGTGAGTGTGTGTGTGTGTGTGTGTGTGTGAGAGAGAGAGAGAGAGAGAGAGAGAGAGAGAGAGAGAGAGAGGAATTGAATTTAGTGTACCATGGGTGCTAGCCTTCATCCCTTGCAGTTAGCAGGTTCCAGGTTACAGATGGGTTTTAAACTGTGAGCTTTTATGCCAATCAATTGGGCTGTGCTGTATGCCCATTCTAAGCATAGATGCAATATATTTGTATCCCTTACTTTTTTCACTGCTGGCACCAAAGACCCAGCTGAAGCAACTTTAGGAAAGAAGGATTTGATGGGCTTGGAGCTTCGAGAATCTCAGCCCATCGTGGCAGAGAAGGTGAAATGATTAGGGGAGGTGAGGTGCATGGTCATGGGGGCTTATGTTGCAGCTTTGCACATGGAGGTAGATTAGAAGGCAAAGAACCGGGTTGGAAGCAGCGCTTGGCTCTAATCCTCAAGGCCTGGCCTTAATGCCACATCCCAAAGACTTCACAGCCTCCCAAAGCAGCACCCCCAGCTTGGGGATCAAGTGTTCAAAGGAGCCTGGGGAACACATTTCACATTCAAGTCATGGCAGTACTGCTGTGCACCATAGCATCTCCTGTTCCTTAGATGTGGCCCCACATGGCTGGTTTTCCTACTTTGCATATTGATGAGAATTTGAACCTGAGACACATGGCCCCGCAGAGACACTTCCTAAATGGGCCACCATGACTACCTTCCTGTCTGTCTCAGGTCTGCCCTTTCCTGATATTATAAGAGAAATGGCTGATATATCCTCCCTAGTTTTCAAAGATTCCCCATGCATTTTTAATGTGGCCGTGATTTTCATCATATTTTATTCTTGATTCATCCTTTTTAAGTACAGCATTGTGAGTCTTGAGAGCCGTAAGAAATGGGGTTGGGTCCGCCAAGGAAGATTGCTGCAAATGAGAGGCATAGCTGTAAATTCTGAAGTCAAATTATCTGTGTGAACTAAATGATACCTGAATTTTATTCAAGTGAAAATCTGGGCAATTGACTGTGATTTAGAAGGATCACTGTTCCCCGTACTTCAGATGCAATGAAATGGGCCTCACCACCCCTTTTGCAATAGCCTGGGGAATGTATGCAAATCAAAGCTGTATTATTTAGTCTGAAGATATGAAGGCTGGCAGAAAAATTGGAACTGCAAGCATATCAGCTGCTGTGTTGAAGATATGAACTGCTATTTGCTATTCAGTAGGATGCAGGGTTGTGGTGGACTTACTGTGCTTAATGTAGATAAAACAGTGGAGAGGTGAAAATCCTTACAGTAGCTGGTTCATAATGCACTGTCAAGTGTATGTGTGTCACACATGTGCACGCATGTGCAGGTCAAGGGTCAGTCTCTGGTGTTGTTCCTCAGGAACCATCTATTTTGGTTTTTGACACAGACTCTTCTCTGGGATCTGAGTAGTCCAAGCAGACTGGCCAGCAAAGCTTCAGGGCTCTGCCTGTCTCCACCTCTAGAGAGATAGAGCGATGCACCCACCTGACATTTATCTCCTAACTGTGGACATGGCCCAACCTGGTTACTCCCAAGCCCATCTTGCCCTCAACCTTGATTTGGTCCTTACTAGGCTGGGTAGTAGAATATGACGGACCCTGAGTGACAGTATGAGACAGTGTCCCATGGCCCTTTCCATGCTGAAATTCTTATGAGTTCTGCTGAGTCCCAATAGCCCTTTCCTGGCCTCCATAAACTTATGAGAGACATAGAAGCTATCTGCAGAGTCAGATCCTCTGACCCTCGTGCCACCTTACACCTGCCCTCAGCTCTGTCTGAAATTGACTCATGGAGGGAGACCCCCTGGGCCTGTGCTTGGGGTTCACCCCAGTCCAGTAAAACCAAGTTCTCTGGGGAGTAAGCCTGCAATGGTACCTTTACACAGCTCACTAAATGGGATAGAGAGGTGGCTCCATGGTCAAGAACACATATTGTGCTTTCAGAGGACCAGGGTTTATTTCCAGCACCCAACCTAAGAAAACTCACAACAGCCTGTAATTCCAACTCCTGGGATACCCAACAGACTCTTCTGACCTCTGTGGATATTGCACTTATGTACATATGCCCATATACAGACTCATTCCTATAAACTAATAAATTCTTTAAAAATTCTGCTCATGTGTGTGTGTGTTCCTATGCGTATGTGTTGGAGTGCATGTGAATGTATGTGTATGTGTCTTAAGATGCATGTGGAGGTCAAAGGTCAACTTTGAGTGACATTGTTTGTGTGTGTGTGTGTGTGTGTGTGTGTGTGTGTGGAGTGTGTTTTAAATCACTTTATTCACCCATCATCTTTCAATGAAATAAGAATGTTTTTGCTTAACATCTACTAATGAGTGAGTGCATCCACTGCTTATCCTTCTGGGTTTGTGAGACCTCACTCAGGAGGATATTTTCCAAATCCATCCATTTGCCTGTGAATTTTAGTATATCTTTAGGAGATGTCCATCTTGGGTTTTGAAACAGTGCCTCACACTGAAATCTGGGACTAATGGAGTAGTAGACCAGGATGGTTGTCTGGGAAGACCCAGTGATCTACCTGCCTGTCACACCTCAGCACTGGGACTGCAAAGCACATATCACCATGTCTGGCTTTTGAAATGAATGCTGGGGTTCAAACTCGGGTCTTATAAGGCAAGTGTTCTACCAACTGAGTCTTTCCTCCAGCTCCCATCCCCCCACAGATGATTTTAACGTAGCTTGAGAACTACCCGATCAATTGGCGTAATTTCCAGGAGGGAGGTGGGGGAGGGAGACAGTGAAGATAAGGAAACTCCAATGTTTGAACACGCTTTAGAGACACCGAGAAGTCCTTTTCTACACAGGCTCAGTATACACTTTCCTGAGGAAAGTTAAGACTACCTTCCTTCAGGGATGGAGCGGTACCTCAGTGGTTAAGAGTACTTCCTGCTCTTAGGAAAGACCCAGGCTAAGTTACCAGGACCCAAGTCAGGAGGTCCACCACTTCCATTAACTTTATCTTCAGGGAATCTGATGTCTTTGGCCTCCACAGATGCCATGCTGTGCACACATATCTGTACACATAATCAAAAATAAATCTTTTTTTTAAGAATGCCCATCATATCTGTCATACTTAAGTAAACTGAAATTGCTTTGAGCTTTCTGATAAAGGTGGGTTGATCAGGCAAACATCTGAGTCGGAACTGTAGAGTTGTAAGTTTCCAGTGGTCTGGCCTGGGCAAATTCACATTCTGGTTGGGGAGGGAATTCCACCCAGATGACCTCATAATTGCTCTTCCTATCTCTTCAAATCTTACCACAGAACTCCATGACTCCAGCCCACAAAGCTATTGGCCCCTCCCACCCCCTAGACCTATGACTATCCTCTAGCCCTGACCCATACATAGCTTCTTCCAGAAAAACAAATTCACAAGAAATACACACAAGTCCCTCCCTAATATTTTCCCCATAGCATCTTATTGGCTTTATAATTCCTTTTCCATTGTAATAATGAAATACCTGAAGCTGGGTACTTTATATATAAAGAAGTTCATCTAGCTCACAGCTTTGCAGACTGAATGTTTAAAGTGTGGTGGTCCCTCCTTCATGGATCCACTGCTGATGTCACATCATGACAGGCATGCATTTGAAAGAGAATGATCAAATGGAAAAAGGAGACAGAGAAAGGTTCATCTTGCTCTTTTATTTGACAAGCCATTATGGAGGTCTAACGACAGCCCCTTATGACCTACATTAATCCCTGCTGAAGCTAAAACTCCCACTTTCCCAGTCACTTCCCAGTAAGCCATACCCCTTAAAGGTTCCACCACCTCTCAACGTGACCACAATGGGGCTCTCAGGCTCCAACATACAACATCTGGAAAAATATGGTACTGGCTCATTTGGAAAGCTCAGAGCCTGGGAGTAGGCTATGTTTTGCAGATCTAGGGGTCCAGTCTTCCACTGCCCAAGGATAAACGGCTCTAAGGATAGCCACTGGCACTCAGCCTCTGAAGGCATTTCATGCCCTGTGGGCTGGACACCATTATTGTCTCGGGCTTTCCAGAAAGGATGGGAGACATTAGGCACAGCCCAGAGAATTCCATAAAGGGCTGGACTGAGGGTTGAAGTGAGAGGAGGTGAATGGCCCTTAGATTCCATCTCAGACCCCGTGGGGACTCAGTTTCTGAAGTGGGGGACCCTGGAAAGATTCCAGTTAGTTCCTTTCTTGTCCTCAGCCTTCTGTATTTACTCTCTTCATTTAAATTTCCTTCATATGAATCTTCCTGTAAGAATTTATAAGTCAGTCATTAGTAGTTAACCAAAGTTTTAATTACTTATTAAGCCAGACCCAGCCAAAGGAATAGAACACGGATATTGACTCCTAAAAGAATGGATTTTGCCTACTTCATGCTTTCAGCCTGAGCACGATTCATTAGAGGCAGTCTTTAAATCAGTCATGGAAATTGAAAGAGAGAGAGAAAAGAGATCTATGAAGCTGGG
The DNA here is from genome assembly GCA_004025045.1 of Sigmodon hispidus. NCBI lineage: Eukaryota > Metazoa > Chordata > Mammalia > Rodentia > Cricetidae > Sigmodon > Sigmodon hispidus. The sequence goes on from PVIH01006022.1 coordinate 72,736, forward strand.
TTTGTGCTTTGTACTCATATGAACTGAATATGTTTTCACCTGGCTTCGGAGACCTGCTCCAGAGACTGGCCTGTGTTGAGTGGGTCTCCAGCTAACTCCTCCCCTTGACATTGGTTGAGGGTGGCTACGTCTCAACATGTGTATATTCATCATTGTTTCTGTACCTGGCACCGTGCTGTGTACATTAGCACTAGATAAAGGAAGCAGAGGCAAGCATGGCCAGTAAGATTTAACCAAAGAAGTAGAAAGATATTGAGTAGACAGATACACAGGAAACATAAACACCATGCAGTATTTTTCATTGCTCCTGTGACAAACACTTAACTCAATTAACTTAGAAGGGAAAGAGTCACTTGAGCCCATGGTTTCAGAGATTTCAATCCACAGACTTGTCTCATTGACCTGGACAGTTGCTGGAGGAGAAGACACCTTACGCTCCAAAGCAGAGCCTTCCAGGTAGCCACACAAGGTCCCTGGGGCACATGACTCAGGCGGTGAATCAGCCCCTTGGTTTGTCTCTATGGCTCCAAGTGACAGCCTCTCAGCCACAGCTGCTGTTAACGAGCACTACTCTCACGGGGACATCACTGGCATCCTGTCCAGCATGCAGTAGGCTACACAGGAACAGCCAGCAGCCTCTGTAGACCCTGACCACAACCTCCACACTTAGCCATCTCTCAGGTTGCTACCAATTTGCCTGCCTGTCACATTTTCCCTCTCCTCCTCTCCTGGGCTTCTCTTTCATCTCAGGCTTCCACCATCTTCTGCACAGCACCAGAGCCATTATCTCATGACCGAGGGGCATGTCACCCTGTACTTCCCATATGACCACATACCTGAGCTTCACACATCCCCTGACCTCTGACCTGACCTCTTTACCTCTGCTCCTCTACTTCCTAGACAGCTCCCTGGAACTGTTTTGGTATTTCCTTCTAGCCTCAGGTCTTGTGTGCAAACCTCTCCTTCTCTTTCCCTGGAACTCTCACCACGTCACCTCCTCAGAAGGGAAGTATAACGCTTTTCGCCATTGTCTCAGCACAGTTAGTGTCAATCCATCCAGGCTGCTATAACAAAATACCATAGAGCTGGTGCCTTGCAGACAACAGAGATACAGTGCTCATAGTTCTAAAGGCTAGAAGTCTCGGGTCAGAAGTCCAGGAAATTCAGAGTCTGGCAAAGACCTTCTTTTAAGTGCACAGAGGCATCTTCTTATTGTGACCTCACACAGAAGAAGGAGTCAAGATCTCTTTGGAAGTTTTTCCGTAAAGGTGTCAATCCTTTGGTAAGGGCTCCACACTCAACCTAATCACTTCCAAAGGCTTGACCTTATAATTCTCTCACCTGGAGGATAGTCTCAAGGGAGAGGAAGGACTGAGCAGGCTGGCGTGCAAGCCTCTGCAACTAATCATTGTTTTTGCTTTTGTCTTTCACATTCCTCATGACCCCCTCCCTGATGAACAGCAGTGAGGACAGGGCCCATCTCTACTCAAGATGGATACTCAAGAAATAAAGTATTGATCACAGAGCTATTGTTGAATAGCAATATGACTTGGTTGGTAGAGCGCAAGTATGTGGGTTAGGTTTCCAGCATCTCATATGCACAAAGTTATTTAATGACAAAGATAAGTTGTTGGGACCTAGGACTCATTCAGCAGTCCTCATAATTTCAGTGTATCATGTTTTGATCTGGGTTTGAATGCAAATCTTCTCAGAATTGCAGAACTTGTCTCACAGTTGAAATAAAGTGCAGAAAATAAGCCTTCAGTATTGGGTGCTTCAACAGAGCCTCTGGGGAACTGAGCCCAAGGCAAGCTCCGGGCTAGTTGAGCACATTTCCTTGATGTTGCTAGGGATTAAGACACTTTGCCCCAGGCAGGGTGGAGGAGTTCAGAGAGCCAGAGAAAGTCCCTTCCTGGTTTGCTACTGGGTTCTCAACCCTGAGGTTCCTTCTCTCCACACCAGGGCCACAGATGAGCCTGGAGCATGGCTTTAGGCCCCTTACAAATCTGTAGCTGGGCCTGGGAAGGAAGCTGACTTCATGGCTTCTACTCTTCCTTCTTGGGCTGATTTTGGTAAAACCCTGACAGCATGGGGTAGGGAGAATTGCTGGGAATAAGAAAGGCATTTCCAACAGTTATCAATGTGCCTTCCTGCACTCAGGGCCACAAGAACCCAGCTATGCATGTACCCACATATGTATGCATGCAGATACATATGTATACAGGTACACAGGCATATAGGTATACATATGAAGGTACTCATATATTCAAATATGTATGTACACAGATATGTGTGCACACAGAAATGAATGAATTCATGCAGAATTATATGCATGTACATGCACAAAGGTATACATGCATATAGGTATACATTCATGCAGCTGTGCATGCAAGCGCACAAGCCAAAAAATATGCATTCACCAGAAGTATATCTCTAAAAAACTGCAGCCTAGGAGCAGGGATTGTGGGCTCTGTCCAACCCCTATGCTGACAGCTGTGCCCTGACTACCCAGCTATACTGCTCACACTACCAGGTATAGTCAGTATTAAGGTTACATTCAGCAAAACTTGAAAAACAAACATACTTTTTCTTTGGAAAAAAAAATCCTAAAGGCATGAGGAAGTTGATCATAGCTCTCTTGACGTAAAGGGCCAGAGGCATAAGGGTAAGATCCTTGACTACGCTATCTCCAGATCTCTAGTCTCCTCACTCAGAGTTACTCATTGTGACCCTTCTGGGCTTCCAGGCTGTGGTGAAAGTGAATGATTACACGGTAATCAGGGCCTAAGAGCAGCAACCAGCCCAACGCAAAATGGCTTCCTAGGTTCTTGGGCAGTGTTTGTGGAAGAAGAGATGCATAAGCTCCCATTCTATTGGTGTTGGAATAATGGACACACACACCCCTGAGCAGCCATTTACTCATTCCCTTGGCCACAATGCTGAGAACTCAAACGCACCATAAAAAGAATTTTTTATTCCTTTTCTAGCCTTGGTGATGACATCCTGTGCCCCCACCACCCACTACCTGCAGAACTCATGAACACTTTGCCCAGCTGCTGTTCCCAGTCCCTTTCCTCCTGACTGTCCCACCTCACCACATTTACACCCCTTGCTTACAGACATGGAGTTAGTCTGCAGCCCACACTGCTCATGTCTTCCTGATGACCGGCTATCTTCATAGCGCTCTCCAGATCTACTCTTTCTCATTGTCCCAATGTCAGTGTCGTGGTCCCAAACCTCTTTTGTTCCCTGTATAAGAAGCCTAATCACCGAATGCACTTTTACCTCGGTAGCCATTAGCTAACGTCAGACAGGATTTAAAGTGCTGACCTTACCAGAACATCCAGAGAGATGAGAAGGGTTCCCCACAACACACTGCCCAAGCCCATACTGTGGCACTTGCCTCCTGCTGGTTCCCATTTCTAGTGCTTGTCACACAATTATCCAGTCACTAGGTCTAACTTATCCTATTCAGAGCTGTTTTCATATGGGTTATTTTTGTATCTCAGTTTAGATTTCCAGTTCTAAATCTATTATGTCCAAACACAGGGTTTTAAAAAGGCTTTAGTAACTTCCAGGGAATCAGACTCTAGGGTATGTCGTGGAGTCACTATAGGAAATGGAATCCCTAAAATATCTCGAGTGGTGGTGGCACATGCCTCTAATCACAGGACTTGGTGGTAGAGGCAGGTGCATCTCTGAGTTTGAGGTCAGAGCAAGTTCTAAGATAGTCAGAGCCACACAGAGAAACCCTGTCTCAAAAAATAAACAAGCAAACAAAAAAATTGGCTTCCTCATCTCACAGACAGAAGGTTGATGCTCAGAGAGATTCAGCAACTCATGACACTAAAGTGATTTTATTGAAGAACAACTATTTACTCAGTGTATAATCTGTTTGATCAGATAGGAATATGAAGGTCAATCAGTCACAGCTCGTACTTTCCAAGAACTTAAGGTTTGCTTGTGTATATGGTGAACACACATTTATGTTGCATGTGTGTTTTAGAGTGCGTATGTATGTATGAGTGTGTGTGTGTGTGCACATGTGACAACCAGAAGTAGATGTGAAATGTCACCTCTATTATTCCCCACCCTTTTATTTTGTTATGTTATGGTTTGCCTGCCTGTACATCTGTGTGCCATGTGTGTGCCTGGTGTCAGCAGAGGTCAGAAAAACACATCAAAATTCCTGGAACTAGAGTTATGGATGGCTATGAGATACCATGCAAGTGATGGGAACCACACCCAGGTCCTCTGCAAAATCAACAAATGCTCTTAAACTCTGAGCCATGTACTTAGCCATTCTACCTTATTTTTTGAAACAGGGAGATGATCAACTGGACTAAACCTGGAGACCACTGATTGGCCAGTGAGTCCTAGGACCCACCTGCCTCCAGCCACACCAGGGCCAGCTTTACAGATGATCTTCGGTTCTTTGTACATGGGTGTTCCAAACTGTTCCTCACCCTTGCACAGTAGATACTTCCGCTATTGAGTGAACCCTCTCTGGAATTCAGAGTTGCTGTTCTTCACAGATGAGACACTGGTGAGCATCAACACCTTTATTGCATGATAGAAAGCTAGAATCCCATCACATGCTGGACAGGTTAGAACCAAGTCCAAGGAGATGGTGAGCTTTAAATCCTGTGAGTGTCAGCAAAGGAATTACTGATGGCAATGAAAAGATTTTCTAGGGGCTGGAGAGATGGCTCAGCGGTTAAGAGCACCGTCTGCTCTTCCAGAGGACCCGGGTTCGATTCCCAGCACCACATGGCAGCTAACAACTGTCCAGTTCCAGGCAAACACCAAGGCAAATAAATAAATAAATAAATAAATAAATAAATAAATAAAGTTAAAAAGAAAAAAAAAAGATTTTCTAGTAGATTCATATTAAACATGTAGTCCAAGCTGCGATGTAAACACCCTTCTGTTGTACACTTGGTGAGTGGTGGCTTGCAGCTTCATTCAGCACGTTTAGAAGCAGTGCTCTGTACACGGTGTTGTGACTAACAGAGACTGCAATGACACCCAGGAAATAAATGTACCAAGTGTCCACCTTGGGAACTTCCAGCCCAGTATGATTTCAGAGAAGAAAGCACTCAAGGCAGAGAAGAAAACTCTCTTGTTTTTCCAGAACTCTGTCACCCTCTCTCAGACTGTAAACACAGTACTCTGGAAGCTGAGGCAGAAGGATTATGGAGAAATTGATCTACATAGAAAAACCATGTCTCAAACATTTTTTTAAATTAAAAACTTCATTTCTTTCCACTAAGTAATTGTTTTCCAGCTGTGGTTTGGGTTTTTCTTCCTAATTTCTTTTTAGTATGGCTTGTGAAATGTATTGGGTCAACACAGACTGCCTTAGTTAAAAAACAAAAAGCCCGGCTCTCTGGAGATGTTGAGCTCAGGGCATTCTTTGCTTTTTCAGCTTGACTTATAAATCAGAGACAAAAGTCAAGTTACCAGCAGAATCATACCCACTCGTGACCCATTCACTTACAACCTGTGGGAAAAGAAATCAAAGAGTCTGCCCTTGTCATTAGGAAGAGAAGGCCCTGGATGAGGAGGCATAAAGAAACTGGCTGCCCTGGGAAATAGTTCAGTTAGAGAAGCACTTGGCCTTTGAGCAGGAGCTCCAGGGTTCCATCCATCCCCAGAATCTGCATGTCAAGAGCCAAGTGTGATGATGATGCTCCCTTGTAATCTCAGTACGGGGAAAGCAGAGACAAGAGGATCCTTGGGAACCTGGCCAGCCAGCCTAGCCTAATTAGCGACAGACTGTCTCCAAACGCAAGATGGGTGGCTCCTGGTGAACAATACCTACGGTTTTCCCCCGGCCTCTGCACACTTGCACCCACACACAGGACCGTGCACACACACTATGTTGCTTAATCTCCACTGTCAAATTGACAGGATCTAAAATCCCCTAGGAGATGAACTTCTGGGTGTATCTGTGAGGGGATTTCTAGATTGCTTTAATAAAGATAAGAAGATCCACCATAAACGCAGTGGCACCATCCCATGAACTAAATAAAAAGAGGAAGTGGGCAGCACACCAGCATTATTCTCCTCCTTGACTGATGATGCAATGTGACCTGCTTTCTGAGATTCCCAACACCATGCCCTTCCTACCATGATGGACTGTATCCCTCCAACTGTGAGCCAAAGAAACTCTTCCTTCAGCTGCTCCTCGTGTTTTGTCACAGTACAGAGGAAAGTAACACACATTACAGTCCTTTCTCTCTCCCTCCCTCCCTTCCCTCCCTCTCCCTGCCCCTCCCCCCCACCTAATGTAGGATTGGTGTTGTTGTTAACAACTCCTTTTCCATTCTTCCTGCTTCATCTCAAGTTCAGAGGAAGAAGAGCCCTCACTCTTTGAAGGCTGCCCTAGCACCCAACACTCCTGGTCCCACCTTTGAAATTGGCTCTCTGTAGGTACCACCCTTTCCTTAGCCATCAACCCTGCTTCTTTGGATCTTTTTCTGTCAATGACTTTCTACTCCAGAAACCTCTCCTGCCGCTTTCCTGCTTCCCAAGCCATGCTCCCACTCATGTGCCCCTTCTCTGTGGGTCTCACCACCCACCCAGCTTATCCTGTCCTGCTTCCACCTCTGCGGGCACACCTTCACATCCACTGCTCAACCAGATCGCCTTTCAGGCGAAAGTCTGATGGTCAGGTATGATATCTCCCAGGTTCAGTCCTAAACCAGCATATACTTCCTTTGGGGTCTTTTGAGCGAGGCTGGTGTCGGTGTGTGGAGGGCTCCGGTATCCATGCACTCAATGGTGGGGTGTGGTCTGCATTTCCAAGTAGCTACAGAACAGTTGATCTGTCTGGCTACTCCTTAAAACTGCAGACTCATCATTTGCCGGTGGACTCGCCCTTTCTCCTCAAAGCTGCCTCTCCCCTAATCTGCATGGCAGTTACTCATGACCAGGTACCTACCAGGAAGTCGCAGTGGAACCCAGGATTACCTCAGGTGCCTCCTTCTATTTCACATCCTGTATCTGGTAGCATCTTAATCACCTCTTAAACCTGTTTTCCTTCGTCATTCTATCCTGATCCTTTAAGTGCAGCTGAACCCTGGGTTTTGCCTTAGCAGCCCCCAGTGCTGTGAATGGCAGCTATTTCAGGCAGGAGCCCTAGGCCTCTTTTTTATTATTATTGTTTTCAGCTGCCTGTTTCTTAATACCAACCCTTGACCTCTACTTTGTTAGCCATTTCTGGCCACGCACTTTCATTGGCTTGAGCTTTCCCAGGATGATTTTTCATCTACTTCTTATTTTACATATAGAGTCATCCCTACCCTCTCTAGTAAGAATCATCTTAATTCAGTCCTGTGACCCCCGCCCGCTCCACTATCCAGGCCAGGCCCCATGCTCCAACTTTTGTGTTTCCATGATGTTCTGGTTTCCTTTCTGTTGCTGTATAAAATATCCTGGTAAAAAGCAACTTAATGAAGAAAGGTTTTTTTTTTTTTAAAAAAAAAAAAAAACTTTATTTATTTATTATTTATTTATTTATTTGCCTTGGTGTTTGCCTGGAACTGGAACTACAGACAGTTGTTAGCTGCCATGTGGGTTCTGGGAATCAAACCCAGGTCCTCTGGAAGAGCAGACAGTGCTCTTAACCGCTAAGCCATCTCTCCAGCCCCGAAGAAAGGTTTTATCTAGCTTATAATTCCAGGTCTTAGGTCCATCACAGTGGAGAAGTCAAGGCAGAGGCTTAAAGTATCATATCTGTCTGATGTAGAGAGCAGAAAGAAATGAATGAGTCTGTGTTTGCATACTCTTGCCTAGCTTTTCCTTCTTTTGTAGTTCAGAACAACACCCTTACTAGGGAATGGTGCCACTCACAATGGACTTTGTCTTTTTATATCAATTAACTATCAGGACAATTCTTCATAGACATGCTGTTGTATCACAAAACTTGTATCACATGTTGTATCACAATCATGTCTACTCACCCCAAATAGGGAACTCATGACAGATCATAGTGTGGATAGCACCAGAGACCAAATTGGTAAGGCAATGAGTTTTGCTGGATTACTTACAGGAATATAAATGAGTGGTTACTCACAAGACCAGAAATAATTCCAAGACAGCTCATCACCAAAGCCCACCCTTACTGTGGAATATTGTTCTTACACTGTAAAGTTTTGTTGTTCATTTTGGGTTAGTAAAATGCTGATTGGTCAGTAACTAAGCAGGAAGTAGAGGTGGGGCATCCAGATTAGAAGAATGTTGGGAAGAGGAAAGGCAGAGCAGCAGTTTCCAGCCAGATGCAGAGGAAGCAAGATGAGAATGATGCAATGAGAAGAGGTACCAAGCCACATGGCTAAAATAGGTAAGAAATATGAGTTAATTGAAGTATTAGAGCTAGACAGTAATAAGCCTAACTACTAGCCTAGCAGTTACTACAATAGTAAGCATCTGAGTCAATTACATGGGAAGCAGCTGCTAGGTATTTGAGAGTTCCTGGCCAGAACAGAAACTATAACTATACACCCCAGGATAGGTGACAGCACACAGACTTTGGAACCTGGGGCACACTTCCCAGCCTATAGGCAGCTCAACAGCTTGTACAGTGACTTTTCCAGGTCCCTCAGTTGGTCTAAACCTCTCCCATGCAGATTGGCTGGTTTCTGCTTTTTCCACGTAGCTGGTCTGGCCTCAGCATCTTCTTGCAGGTTGGCTACGATCTTCTCAGAAGGACACTCAGCTTTTGAGACCCTCAGGCAGGGAAACCTAGTGAATCTGGTCAGTTTCAGGGACTTCATGAAGCAATTTTGAGTTATTTATCTTCCTGTTTAGAGCTTCCCCACCGGATGGAATGCTTTAATCTGGAAGGAAACTGTTACACATGTCCACAAGTGAAATTGTTTTAGAAAATTCCTCAGATCACCCTCTCTTCTCAGGTGATTCTAGTTTGTGACATGGTGACAATCAAAAACTGGCATGTGGCCATGTTGTGGTGGTGCATGCCTTTATTCCCAGGATTCAGGAGGCAGAGGCTGGCATATCTCTGCAAGTTTGAGGCTAGCCTGGTCTACAAAGTAAGTTTCAGGACAGCCAGAGTTGTTACACAGAGAACCTCTGTCTTGAAAAACAAAAAACAAAAAACAAACAAAAAAAACCCCCAGAAAATCTCCAAAATAACAGCAACAAAACCCAAACAAACAAAATGCACACACACACACACACACACACACACACACACACACACACACACAAACCTAAACAGCAACAAATATTAGCACTTGGTGACTTCATTAAGGGATCTATTTTCTCACTGGATATAAATTCCTTGAGAAGAAGGATTTGCTATCACTTTCTTGTCTCTGAACTCTAACATAGTACATAATAGATGCAACATACTGGTAGCAAAATGGAGTGCATAGGACACATGCAGGAAATACCTAGATGTGATTCAGAGCAATGCATGGCTTCACACATGTGAAGGGAGGCAGAGCTGCCAAGCACCACACCCATACCAGAAGCTGCATTAGTGTATGCAGATGCTGGAGCCATTCATCTTGAATACAGGAAATGCTGATTATTGTACAGAAGCACTCTGTCTTTTTCTTTCTGCTAATGTCATCATTTCTTTGCTTGATTGGGATGTCCACCTTCAGTCACATCAAGAAGGGTACCTCAAAACATCACTAGGAGTCTCCAGGTCCAGCTAACTTGAAGTCTGCAGCCAAAATGATGTCCACATATGAGGACCAGAAGTTTGGAAGGGCTCTCTGTTTACTTTGGTCAAAGAGACTATGCTGATCAATCTTGAGTATCAACATGACAGGGTTTGGAATTACCTAGGACATAAATTTCTGGGCAGGTCTGTGAGCGTGTTTCTACATTGTGTTAAATGAGGTTAGAAGATCCAGCCTAAATGTGAGTGCCATCATCCCATTGGCCCTGAGCATCATCATTCCTCTCTAGGCAGACTGGGATTTTTGTCTCTTTCCTCCATGTAGATACAATGTGACCAACTGCCTCCCACCCCTGCCACTGTATCTCTCCCACCTTGATGGACCGCACCTACAACACTGAGCTAAAAATCAGCCCTTCTGTCCTTACCTTGTTTTTGTCAGAGAATTTTAACTACTAAAGACGTTGGCCCCAGGGTTGCTCTAGCAACAAACCCGCTCCCATCCTCGTGAGCACCCGGAGCTATTTTTCCTAAGTCCTCCCCAGAGGCTCCTCTCCACCAAGTGTGAACAGCCACTGGATGAGCCTGGCTGATGCTCAAAAGCCTTGCTGGGATTTTCCACAGTTGCATCCAGGCTTCTCATTGGTTTTCCTCTTTGTTGTTTTCCCATCCTGCTGCGGTGACTGTGGTGTGATCAGAACACAGCTGCCCTTAAGGCTTTGTCCCTCTGCTGCTGTGAGCTCAAGTTGTGCTTGCTGGTCCCTGGCCAGCACTCTTGGCTCAGTGTTCAGCAGCCAGACTTGCAGCAGCATCAGGCTGGATGTGCATTTCCTAAGGCCTTTGTGGAAGCTGCCCATCGTGAGCACAAGCTGTGCACAGTTGCCACCCCCCAGTCACTGCTCTGAAAGGCACTGTTCAGATCTGGCTCCCACTGAAGGAAAGCCCGTTCTTTAGCATGGAGTCAGGCCCTGCTTCTAATCCTCTCTGCTCACCTTTAGCAGCCTGGCCCTTTAATTCTTCCTCTCTAGCCCCGTGTCCCCTTTGGCTGCTTTCTCTGACTTCACCACTCCCCAGATGTTGCAGGCCCTCCATGTTCTAGAGGAGCCCCTCCCTAATAGTGACCACAAGACAGCACAGGCAGAAGGAGAAGGGGCTCAGGGCTAAGTGACAGCTGCACAGACATGAGAACCTGAGCTTGACCCCAGAACCCATGTTACAAACCAGACGTCATGGCACATATTTATAATACCAGCACTGGAGAGTCAGAGACAGGCTGATCCCTGGGGCCCACTGGCCAGCCAGCTAGTCTATTTGGTGAGTTCTAGACCAACGCATGACACCTTAGGGACAATATTCAAGGTTGTGCTCTGGTACACACACACAGACATACACACAGACATACACACACAGAAACACAGACATACACACATGCGCATACATAGACATACACACACACAAACACACACACACACACAGAAACACAGACATACACACACAGAGAAACACAGGCATACACACACATGCGCATACACAGACATACACACACACAGAAACACAGACACACACAGAGAAACACAAACAGACACACACACAGAAACACAGACATACACACACAGATATACATGCACACAGACATACACACGCACATACAGACATACACACACACACACACACACACACATACACATCATGAGGCAAGGCAGAAGCTAACAGAAGAATGGAGTTTGAGCTGAAAATGCCAAAGTTCTTGAACTGGGGTTGGGGTAGTTCTGGCTGGCGACAAAAGAGTGAACACAGGACCTGGAGCTCAGTGGTTATTCCATATGAGTACAACAGTCCCCAAGAAGTCACTGCAAAATGTCCCTGGAAACAGCAGCCTCAGATGACAGCCATGCACTGACTTGTCTCTCATCCTCTGCTTCCTCTCCCCGCAGCCCCCACACAGCAAGTTCAGAAGGTCTATTGGCCACAGAGCAGTGTGTGATAGGGATACTCATGTCCACATTGTCTTCGCTGTTTAGTACTGTGTATTCTGCCTGCTTGGCTTTTTAAAGTAAACATGAGCTACAAATAGACACCACCCACATTTTGCCTCAAAGATCCATTCTTTGATTTCTCCCACTTGCCAAGTTGAATTCTGAGCTGATGTTTTATTTATCTGTGGCAATGAGGGATGAGGCTTGCCATGAGTAACTGGAATAAGAAGATTCAGAGCCAAAATGCCTATGTTCTTCCCATCAAGTCTATATGCCAGGGTTGTAAACTGGGGCCTGGGAGTACTTGCCACACAATGATGGGAACCCAAGTTCAGATAGTCAGTGCCCATGTAAAAGCAAGACATAGGGGCACACATTTGTGTTCCCAGGGCTGAGGAGACAGAGATGGATGGCTCCATGGGGCAAGCTGGAGAGAGAGCTCCAGGGTAATGAAAGACCCTGTCCCCAAAATAAAGTGGAAGGTAATTAAATATAGCTAATGTTGACCTGTGGCCTCCACAAACACATGTACTTGCCCACGACTCAGGCAAGATGATCACCAGGCCAGCTACAGAGTGAGTTTGTGATCAGCTTCAGTGATTTAATGAGACCCTGTCTCAACATAAACAAAATGGAGCTGTAAAATGATAGGGTGCTTGCCAAGTATGTGTGAGGTCCTAGGTTCAACACCCCCAATACTGGAAAGAAATAGAAAGGAAAAAATCTCTGTCTTAAACTCAGAGGCTTCATGAGGAGGAACTCAGTAGCCCTGTAAGGGTCTGGTAGAGATGGGAGGGTTTGTTCAGGGAGAAGCTGAGGCACTGAAACATGAATTAAGGATGTGTGTGCAGTGTGCCCATTTGTCTGTCTGTGTATGTATGTGTGTCTGTTTGTCTCTGTGGGTGTGTGTGTATTTGTATGTCTATATATGAATGAGAGTCTGTGTGTATGTATCTCTGTGTTTGTCAATGTGTCTATCAGTATCTATGTGTGTGTGTGTGTGTGTGTCTGTGTCTCTGTATATGTGGATCAGTGTGTCTGTCAGTGTTTCTATGCATGTTAGTGTGTCTCTGTGTGTTGCGCATCAATGTGTCTGTCAGTGTTGGTGTGTGTCAGTGTGTGTGGAGGTAAGTATCTCTGTGTGTGTTAGTGTCTCTGTATGTGTGGTGTATTTCTGTGTCTGTCAGGGTCTCTGTGTGTGTCAGTGTGTCTGTGTTGTGTATCTGTGTCTTCTGTTTGTGTGTGACCAACTCCCCAGCTCAACTTACTCCCTTTCTCCCCCTCCAGTGTGCTTTTCCTTGCAAATCAGCAAAGCTTTAGTGTCCTTGATTGAGGGAACCATTCCAAAATTCCAAATCAGTGTGCCTGCCAACCAAACGTGAGTGCACAATGGAAGGTGTCAGGAGAAGAGGGAATGTGCAGCTCTCATTGCTTGTTTTACTCAGTTCCCTCATCAATGTACTTAAGTGATTGTCCAGTGCTGAGCTGTGAGCATAACGCTTTTCCAGAAACAAAGGCTGTGTGCATGTTTGCCATCATTGTAACAAAATATCTGAGAAAATCAACTCAGAGGAACTAGTGTTTATTTTGGCTCATGGTTTTAGAGGCTTCAGTACATGGTCTACTGTCTTCATTGTTGACAGGCAACATAGTTGCTGGGGATTGAATTCTGGGGTACCATGTTTGCAAAGCAAGCACTTCGCTGGCTGTCTCCCAGATTGTCATTTTCACGTTGAGAAATGAAAGTATTACTTTTATAAATAAAATTATTGCAGGTGTTTTGATTTCTCAGAACAGACCATGTCCACACAGCCCCCAGCAGTATCCGAGATGCTGTAAACCCTCTGTCTCACCATCATCCTTTCCTCTGGTCAGCCCGCTCTACACTATGCCTTGGCCTCTGTCTTGTGAAGGTGACTAGTCTTCCAATGGCGTCTGCCTATGCATCCTACACCTCACACACAGATTCTACCACCCGGCAGCTGAGCAGGCTGCTATGAAGAGCTGGAGAAGAGCATCTCAGAGATTGTCCAGTCCTGTTATTCAGGGTCACTATCTGAAGGTGAGAAGCCTTGTGTGAAGAGCAGCTCCTGGCACAAAGCAAATCAGGCTGAGTGTGGACTGGAATGATATTGACTGTATGAACCTGGGGGTAGGTGGGATCTCCAGAGGAAGGAAAAGATGGGATGGAGATCTAATGGAAACATAGAGGTGGATATGAAGCAGCGAGTCACTTAGGAAACAAGTGTGAGAGACAGGCGGTCCCTCTAGAAATCAGAGGACCAGCTAAGTGTCCTTAAGACCCAGATTTGTGTCCATCAGATGGGAACAGCTGAGTTGAACAGCTCCCACGGTTGCTGAAAATTGAAGTGACCGAAATTTCCCTAGGTTTCTCTTTCTTCAGTATCTTCTTTTAACCAGTTTATTCAAGACTGAATAAATTGAAATTGCACAATCTAGTAAATTTGGGCAAATGGATATAGTCATGACTGCAACTGAGATACAAATACATACATTCATAGTCTTCTCCAAACCCAAGCTGTCTTTCCATAATGGTCATTAGGGAGGCTGTGTTTGAAATAGAATCAACTAAGACAAAGAGGGGAGGGAGGGGAGGGGAGGGAGGGGGAAAAGAACTGGAAGAAGAGAAGGTAGAGGTGGAGGGGGCAGGTGGAAAGGAGAAGAAATAGCAAAAGAAAAGAAAAAAGAGGGAGGGGAGGGGAGAAGAAGAGGAAGAAGAACAGGGAGATGAAATACTAATGACTTTGACATCTAAATAAATAAAGTGTGATTTGAAGGAGGGAGAGAGGACCATGGTGTGATAAGAATTGTCCTTCAAGGGAAAAAGCATCACCTTTCCAGGTTCAGGGACCAGGGACCAGGTCAGATGCCTGGGCTCCTTGCTTTAGGCAGACGTCTTGTCTGCATGTTTTTCAGGGCTGAGCATCCTGGTCTCCCTTCTGCAGCTGGCCAGCCAGCTTTGGCCTGTTCCATCATTTTCATCCAAACATTTAGATCTGTGGCTGGGGTAGACATTACTGGCTGGGTCAAAAGACAGTTCTGGTATAAAATATTTATACTTCACTGGTCTCTGCCTGCCTGTGTCTCTGTAGTTCTGCCAAGCAGTTAATACTTTCCACTGAGTATCCTTTCTTCTTTTGGGGGAAGAATTTCTTCAGAGTAGAAACTGGGGGAGGAGGGTGAGGTCAGGCCTCCAAAAGTTGGCTTTTCTTATGACTCTGGGCACACCTCCCGAAGCAGACAGCCTTGGAAGGAGATTCTGGCCTCTGACTTGCAAATGCTCAGGCTGTTTATCTTGTACTTCACTGTTGTTCTTTTCCTCAGTTTCTCTGTCCGAGATTCCAGTTTGATAAAGTATTGGGTGGAAGAGAAATTGTCATCCTAGAAGGCAGGCTTGAGATGGAGGCAACAAACATCTTCACTTCAACTGACTTTTAATAGTGCACCTATCTGAAGGATTCCTAGCCAGAGCAGCAAATAAAATCTTTACTGTTATCATTAGAAAGTTCTCTGTAGACTCTTGTCAAGACAAAAAAAGAAACAGAAGGTATAAAAAAAAAAAATTCATCATTTCTTCACCTTTTTTTTAAAAAACAGGGTGTCTCTGTTTTACAGCCCTGGCTGTCCTGGAACTCTTGCTGGCCTTGAATTCTTAGAGATCCACCTGCCTCTGCCTCCTGAGTACTGAGATTAAAAGCTTGCATCACCACCACCTGATTCATAATTCTCCCGTTCTAAAAAAATGATTAATTGTGCACGCGAGCGTGTGTGGGAGCACTTGTGTGCACGCAAGTGTGTGTGCATGTGAGCGTGTGTGGGAGCACGTGTGTACATGTGAGCATGTGTAAGCAGTATCCTCCTCAATCACTTTCCACTTTTCTTTTTGAGACAGATTCTCTGCTGGCCCTGGATCTCACTGCTGGCCCAGGAAGCCCAGCGACCCTTTCCCTGTCTCACCTCTTTACTCTAGGGTCACAGGTATGTGCTGTCAGACCTGGTATCTTTATTTGCTTTTCTGTGATGTATGATAAAGTCAAGGTATGTGCCATTTATGTCCATTTTTGATCATATCTTTATGATGGGTTTTACAGGGATGCAGCTACCTTTGAGTCATCTTTTCTCCTGGAAGTGACCCCAGTGGACACATTAGTCCACTAAATTAGATACAGATGGATATAGATGGATAGATATAGATGGAGTCATTTCTTTGGTTTCTCTTTGGTGCCCTATCCAAGGTGGATAGATCTGTTATCATTTCCAAAGGAAAAGTCACACCACATTTGCTAACCACCCAAACAACTCCCATCTCCCACTCCTGCTGACTTCACCAGCATCTCTCAGTGCACAGTTCAGTGACCTTGACCCACCTCCTGGTCCTTTCTCTTCTTCATTTGAGACTCCCAGCCAGTCATCAACTAAGTCCCCATATTTTAGCCTCTGGCTTGTCACTTCAGTCAGCTCCTTGCTTCAACCAGAACCCAACTCTCCCACTGACACTCTGTTCTATGTTTTCTACAGTCATTTGTATAAAAACTAATTTTCTTCCCATGTGTCTTAACATGACTGATCCAAAACAATGAGTGCATGCTGCACCCTCCCCATTAATACTTCTAAGTCATTCTCTCTTCCTTTCCTTATTGACCTTGACTTTGACATCATGCTGCATAGCACAGATGACCTCTCCTGCTTTCATCACCCACTTGTCACAGGGTTACTTCATTTATGGAAGATCTTAGCATATGACTCAGGAGCCCTCTCTCTCCCACATGACTCAGGGTTATAGTTCTTGGTGATGTCTTTACCCACACCATTATTCCCATGATGAGGAGTTTCCCAGTGCTTAAGACTATTCCACAGGGATGTTTTCCAGCCTGCACTGTCTCCACATGCCCAGCAGTATGCTCCCACGACTCTGCTTGATGTCACCATTTCCAAGCCATTACTTCTCCTTGTGAGTCTGCTGAGCATGCCGCTGTGTCTGTCACTTCCGGTGTTTCTAGCTTGCTCTCCAGACCTCCAACTCAACTTCTTCTGTCTCCAGCAGGGCTTTCCATTGATTCTGCCCCATGTCCAGGCCACAAACCTTGAAGTCACCTCTGAGTCTTCCCTCTCATGCTGTATAGATAGATGACCCAGCCTTCAAAGCTGGCCACACATAATGACACACTGGGGCATGGGGATCTTGAGTTTGAGGCCAGCCTAGTAGTGAAATCCTGTCTCGGAACAATCTCTCTCTCTCTCTCTCTCTCACACACACACACACACACACACACACATACACACACACACACACATACGCATCCTTATACTTTCAGAACAGACACTTTATTGACTAAGTCATCTCCCCAGCCCCTTGTTTAATAGATATTTTCAAATTCAAGATCTTACTGAGAATGAATTTGAATTTACAAATGCCTTTTTAGAAAGCACCAAGATTACTCTTTCCCCTAAAATATTTTGACCAAACAAACTATATCAGTTCTCTGACACTGAACCATCCTTGCATTAAGGGAATGAAATAGTTTTGATTTTAGAGACTAAGGCAGTAGATTACAGGGTAAAGTACTGGTGTGCATACATGAAGACCTGAGTTTGAATCTCCAGCACACAAATGAAAGACAAGCATGGAAATGCACATACAGCTTTGTTGGGGCAGATACAAGTGTATCCCTGGGGCTCACTGGTCAGCCAGGCTACCTGAAAAGGTCAGTTCTAGATTGAGTCTGAACTGAAAAAAAAAATCAGAAAGTAGCAGCGAGGAAAACTAGAGTCCACGTTTGGCTTCTGTACATGCTTGTGTGGAAAAGTCCACTTTTGCACACACATGCACACACAGACAAATATAATGTTAAAAAATAAAAAGATTTTCATTCAATGAAAAACTAAATATATGATGATATTTCTCCACGTGGTCTCAACCTTCCTAATGCTGTGACCCTTTAATATAGTTCCTTATGTTGTGGTGACCCCCAACCATAAAATTGTTTTTATTAATATTTCACAATTATAATATTACTACTGTTATGAATCACAATGCAAATGTCTGATATGTGACCCATGTGGGATTGGTGACCCACATGTTGAGAACCACCACTTAAACTGAGATTTTTCTACCTTCTAGGGATGGCATTATTGTAATAATTAGCCTGGTATTCATGAAAAGGTTGGTACAAATAAATCTGTTGTGCCTCCAGTTATTTAAAAAAAAATGTATCGTGTAGACCCTTCATTCAGCAACTGTTGAAAGTAGATGCAGAGATCCATGGCTAAGAACTGGTTCAAGCTCCAAGCCCAGCAGAATAGAGGGAGGAGAGATTATATATGCAAGGGGATCAAGATCATGATGAGGAAACCCACAGAGACAGCTGACCTATTGGGAACTCACTGACTCTGGACTGACAGCTGGGAAAAACTCCATGGGACTGAACTAGACCTCTGAATGTGGATGACAGTCAAATGGCATAATGGTGTGAGCAGTTTGTGGGGTCTCTGGCAGTGGGACCAGAATTTTATTTCTAGTGCATGAACTGGCTTCTTGGAGCCTATTCCCTACAGAGAAACACCTTGCTTAGCCTAGATACTGGGTGGAGGGGTTTGGTCCTACCTCAACTGGATAAGCCAGACTGTGTTGACTCATCCTGGGAGTCCTTACCCTATCTGAGGAATGAGCAGCTTCAGGGGATGGGGGATGACTTGGAAGAGGGGAGGGAGGGGGAACAGTGATGGGTATGATTAAAAAAAACTTTTAGATAAAAAAAAGTTAAAAGTGTGTCAATGATATATAATATTAGCAATGTAAATAATAATGTCTCTGATTTATAGATTTACTATGTTTCTTCTTTCCTTTTTCCTGAAATAATGTATCATCATGTAGCTCAGACTGACTTTGCAATCCCGACCCACCTAGTGTTGGACTTAGCAGTGTGTACCACCACACCTAGCTTTTCATTGCTATCTTATACAGAAAAGGCTTGTTATAAAATGAAGTGTGACGTGACATCACCAACAATCTCATATCCCTTGACTGATGGTGCCAGGTTGATTAACTTGTACCATCTAGGATGCTCACGCAGTAGCAAGCTCCCCTAACAGCATGCTGGTCAGAGAGTGTCACTAGTGTTCAGCATCACACAGCTGTATTCTAATGCATCATTAGGTTTGTCTTGTGAAGAAGTTTTTCCTCTGGACTCATATTAGACAGGACTCCAGTTGTCTCTATTGCTTAAAGCTCATTAATCTGGCAATAATGTTACACTGGCTTATGAGTTGAGTTGAAAAGCTTTATCAATTTTGCTGTTTACTATGGAGTTTTTTGGGTGTTTGTTTTGTTTTGCATGGTAATTGATCTTTTCTGGAAGGTTTGAAAATCCCTGCATGCCCACTTGGGCCTCTTGATTCTCTGAACACTGATGGTCCACTTGTTACCATAATCTACAGCTGTGACTTAGTAGGTTATCTGCTTCTTAACTTATGCTTTCCAAAAAATTCATCTGTAAAGGACATACTACCCATAAAAATTTAAACGGGGGGGGGGCCAGAGAGATTACTCAAAGGTTAAAAGCACTTGCTATTCTTCCAGAAGACTGGAGTTTGGTTCCAGGACCAACATCTTTAACTCCAGCTCTAGAGAGATCCAATACCCTCTTCTGGGCTCCAAGGGCACTTGCACATATGTGAACAACCTACATACACACACACAAATTTATATAAGTGTTGCAAAAATAAGACCATTTCAATTTACCAAGTAAACTCAACCCAAGAAAGAAATAAAATATTACAACAACTGTTACCAGTTCAAATGAAACTTCAAGGCTGGAAACTTATGAGCCACGGAAAGTCATATTTTGTTGACAGAGGATATAATCTCTAGGAAAGATAAAAAACAGAGAGATAAAGATTGAGCTCTAGGAATGTAGTCATGAGATAGAAAATGAAACTATCCAATATGTAAGAACAGACTAACAAGAGTCAGATGATAGGAAAGTTTATTATTTTTTTATTCTAATATGTACTGGGGATTGAACCCAGGGCCTTGCATGCAAGGTAAACATTCAACACTCAGCTGCACCCTCGGCCCATTTTCACCTTTTGTCTTGAGACAGGGTTTTACTAAATTGCCCAGCATTATCTTGAGCTCACTCTGTAGCTCAGGTAGGCCTGAGGCTTGTGAGCTGTCTGCTTTGAGATTGAATAGCCAAGACCTCAACCCTCTACCAGCTCCACTGTGACAGGAAACTATCAAACATCCGATTTATTTCTGAAGAGACCAAGTGTTGAACCACACACACACACACACACACACACACACACACACACACACACACACACACACAAAGTAGGAAGTTGCTTTCCTTTCCTTCCTCAGTTTGGTGTACCCTGGGGCCCAGCACCAGTCATGTAATGCCACTCAGATGTACTGACATGGCTGCTCTTCATGCTTCTCTGACTGGTAGCCAGCTACAGTGAATAAGGACTGTGGTTCCCAGCATGCACTGCTAGCAGGAAACTTCCTCCCCAGTCGGCTCCTTTTTTTTTTTTTTTTTTTTTTAACCACCAGTCACTGGACTCTCCTTTTTCTATGATAACCCCCAGCCAATTTCCTGAGGCTTCTAATCTTTAAACATTAGAAAAGGAGATACGGTAGATGGGAAATATTGGCAGGATAGCCAAACCTGCTCTTCAAGTGCCAGAAAAAAATGGTTTTTGACTGGTATAACCTTTAGGTTTCTGAGCCAGATGGCCCAGAAAAGCAGTTAGCATCCTCCCCAGCTTTTCAGGAAGTTACCTAGCTCCCTCTCAGAGAATGATAGGCTCTGTTTCCCAATCCCATCTCTCTTACTTTTGTCTGTTTATGACAGAACCTGGCTAATCCCTGCCAACCTGGCCTCAGACTGCCTTTCCCTCTGCTTTGCCTCCTGGGTGCTGCCATTATAGCTGTGTACCTTACAAAAGGCTTCATGTCCTTTATTTGAAATTAAGATATCCTTCTGTTGAAAAGATACTACATATGGAGATGCTGATGAAGATTGGGGTCAAGCAAAGGTAGACTGCAGGACTAGGGAGGTCTGTCCTTCTCCTCTCTGGCCTCCACATACTGGCTTAACCATATCCATTTCAGGGTGTTCAGCACCCCCATGGTAGCTGTGGCTGCTGGAATCCCTGAATTAGAAGAACCATCATACACACTGTTGACAAAAGACAAGGCAGATGTGTAGTCTATGCCCTGCACACTGGTAGTTTGCCTACAATTATTGCAATCACAGTGCCACAGTGGCATCTGTCAAGGCCACACTGGGGTGCAGCTCAGTGGCTGCTTGGGAGTCTGAGGAACAGTGTCAGGCAAGCTATAAGGCTGAAGCCCACTTGTCTGTGAACCGTGTCTAAACTGAGTTTTCGTGGAACTTCTTGCTCTGCTCCTACCAAGTTCTGCATCTCTGAACATCACAGATTTCCCAGATTCCTTCACTGCTCCCAGGTATATTTGTATTTTTATCTCCAAGTCACTCTAGGTTCCTGTCATTTACCCCCTGCCTGTAACTAAACTCTAGGAGATATTTTTGAGAGAAATATACCTATCTATGTGTATTTATGGCTTTTGTGTATCTGTAACTGATCTGTCTGGCAGAAGCAAGAGAAGAATAGCTTTGGTTCACAGTTTAGAGGCTACAGTCCATCATGGTGGGGGAAGGTATAGCAATTCAGGCAACCAGGATAAAGGGACTCTTCACATCCTGGTAACCCAAGAGGTCAAGAATTCTCACTAGAACCCTAGGCTAAAACCTTGAAGGTCCACCCTCCAATAGCACACCTTCTCCATATTGGCCCCATCTTCTAAAAGATCCACAGCCTTGAGAACCAGTACCACCAGCTGGGGACTGAGCACTCAGACAGGGACAGCTCACATTCAGAGCATAATATGGACATTCATGGGTGTGCTCATTTCTGGTAGGATGGCTCTAAGCCCACTTCCTTTCCAGAAGGGTCCTGGGATACAGAACCATCTCCACCTGAATACCTACACCACCTGCTCCCTGCCCATGTTGCTCTTATGAGCTAGCTTTCCCAGCTCCTGAATTAGTGGATGCTAACATGTCTAATTGCAACAGCTCAGAAGCCCCAGCTCCAGTCCCCATTGCTGCTAGAAGCGTGTACCACATTCCAAGGATTTCTGTGGGCCCTGAGGGATGTCTCTGGGGCTCACAAACAGCCCTCCATTGTTCTGCCCTCCCACTCTACTCCGTGGTGAGTCTACCCAGGCACCCAGACCCCTTTGAAAATGTAAACAATGATCCCATCCTCCACTCTGTGTAATGCTACCACCACTCAAAATACAATTATTTCTAGCCCCCTCTTCCCCATAGCATTTCATGAGTCAGCCCTAAAGTCCTGCCTGTAAACCCTCTGAGCCAGGGGTGTTCTGACAAATGCTTTGTTAGATGACATTGTCATTGTGTGGGCATCATAGAGTGACCTTCTGCAAGCTCAGATGGTGAAGCCCACTGGGCCTCCACTTCAGTGCATGCCTTGGCTACCTGCATCTTTAACTATGCATGATGATGCTCCCTGAAACAGGGCTGCTAAGTCTGAATCCTAACTCATGTATAGATTAAGACCTGAGTGACATTTGTAATGCATGGCTAATTACAAAAATCTTTGAAGGGGAAAGACAGGAGCCAATAGACTTGATTTTAAACAGTGGTTCTCGGAGACTCTCCTTTCTAAGTGACAAGCAATTGAGGCTTGTCACTCTGTTCTTTCTTTACTGGTTTGCTATCCTACATCAAAAAAATTATCCCTAGAGTGTGATGATGACTCAGGAGACTGGGGCAGGCAGATTGCAAGTTCAAGGCCTGACTGGGCTGCAGAGTGAGGCCGTGGCAGCTTTAGCATCTTAGTGAACCCCTGTCTTAAAGTACGACATAAACAGAGGATTGGCCTCCATCCTCTGGTCCAGAGGTATTGGTGGTATACAGGCATCCTAGGCCAAAGGAGAAGACACCATGCATGAGGGCAGAGAAAGGTGAGGCTTGAAGCTAGACCTTGCCTTGTTTCCTCAGAGACAGAGGAGGAACTTGGGAGAAAGCATTGGGCTTCCTTTAACTTCTCCAGAGCAGACACTTGTCCAAGAGCAGAATCAATGGACTGATTAAAGTGGACAGATCATCTACTGCCATCCAGAGAGGTGTCTGCTAATGGATACAAAATGGACAGGTAAATCAATGGGACCCATGATTATCTACAAAGAGTTCAGCTCGGGTACTGACTAAGCTAGGATGGGGCTCCTGCTATTGGCTGGATTGGTTTGGCTCTCCCTTCTGTTTTGATTGCTGGTAATTGGACAGAGCAAGGTGTATCTGTAAAATCCGTACCTAAGAAGCATTGCCTTCACGAGCAAAACAGTGCTGTTGTCAGGTTTTGCAGATCATACCATCTCAAAAAGCACTTTGGTTTTATATACTCAATTGTGATAGAAAGGAAACTAGAGAGAGTTAGCAAGCCCCCAACAAACACAGGCCAAGCTGCTAAAACTACAATTAAAACCTGCCAAGAGTCAGTGGTTTCGTCTGCTAGATAAAAGGGTATTTTTGCATGCACAGGAGAGAGTTACAGCTGAGGGTGAGTTCTGACTACAGAAGCCAGTCATAGGGACTGTAATATCACTTGGGTTAGAGGAGCCTGGAGGACATGGAGTATTCTGAAGGACAAAGTGGAATGGCTGAGGGTCAAGGACATATTGCAAAGAAAAAAAAACACAGAAGGACATGGTAGTCCAGCAAGCTGCAGAATGCCCCCATTGTCAACATTTAGGCATCTGTACTGGCCTGCCCTTAGGATCCCGACAGGATGTATCATCAGCTGCAGCCACTAAGACACCCCCTGTGCTGTATGCATTTGCTATGTTCCCTTATAAAGGCAGGCCTTGCTTTTGTCTCTTTCTTTGCTCTTTCCCCTAGGGACCAGTCTCTGCCCCCTTCTCTGCCCCTTCTCTCCCCTCCCCTCAGTAAACCTCCCACATGGGCCCTATTGTATGATTTGACTCTTTTGTACCACTTTTAAAATACAACACCCACCACCACCACCAAGACACCAAATCCATTATACTGATAGTCAGATGCCAAAAGTGAAGCCAGAAGCCAGAGGGCTACCATTTTCAAGCCACAAAAGCAAATGCCTTGGCTGAAGACCAGTATTGTCTCCCTAGGTGTCTCGACTGGGCAGGAAAGACTGATACCACTCCTATGAAAGAGTCTCAGACCATTTAAATGAGCCTTCCAGAGGGTAGGCATAGCCATGATGACAGACCTCTGTGGTCTCCCCAAAGGGAGAAGCACACCAGCCTTGCACATTAGCATTTACTCTTGGTTATCTCTAGCCAGCACAGGTTATAAAGTACTGGGAAGAAATATATTCTTAGAGTCTGAGGCTCCTTTGGTAGAGAATTCACCTAGCACGCACCTAGAGTGCTGAGCTCAGTTCTCAGCATGGTAGCAATATGCCTATAGCTGTAATACTCAGAAGGTAGAGACAGGAGAATCAGGATTTCAAGGTCATCTTTGGCTGCACAACTGCTTTAACGGCAGAGGTCCACCTTAGATAATGCCCTGCCTACACACAGAGAGAGAGAGACAGAGACAGACAGAGACAGACAGAGAGAGAAACCAGAATGGACAAAGTATCATGGGGCCTTCACAGAGTAGACAAAGCCTACTGCAGGGACTTCACACACTTTGTTCAAGAGGTAGCTGTTTTGAGCCTTCTTCATAACCAGACAAAATGAAGTCTGGAGAGAAGGGCTGCATTGGTGACCTCTGGTTTCTAGTTTTCTGTTCTTCCCGTGTCTCATCTAACTGTCTAGTATGGCTCCATCACACATGGCTGAACTACTCTTAAGGTACTTGACCTCTGTGTGCTCAGCTGTGAAAACAGAGTTGCTAATGCCTGTTCTGTAAGTCTGTCCTAAGGACCCAGTAAGAACATCTATAACCGTGCCAGATGTGGGGCCCGAGACAGACTAGGACCCCTGCAGACTTGATCTTCGTCACTCTCCTGCAGCATAGTGGCAGATAGGTCCTGTGGAGCAGTATTGCTAGCATAACCAGTGCCAAACAGGATGGCCCTGTGCTCCAGGGGACAGGCAAACCCCTTTGCCTGAAAGAGAAGAGTGTGGTTTATGAGAGGGGAGGCACTTGAGCAGAGCCTAGAGAGAGAAGCGGGGTTTGCCTGAGTGTAGGGATGAGTGAGTACAGAGCAGGAAATGAACTAAGGCTCTTAGGCAGGAAAAGACAGCTCTCTTAGCCACAAGCTACCAAGCAGTTTACTAAGCACAGAGTTAAAGCTGGGAAGAAGCTGAAGATGGGTGGGGGATCTCTACACTCAGGGTTCTATTAAGTCATAGATCGAAGTTTGCAGACTTGGAGTGTCCACTAGGAAAACTGATGCAGATGTTGGTGTGTAGGACTGCTGGAGAAGAGACAGGAATTCAGGGAGGCTGTATTACACACACACACACACACACACACGCACACGCACACGCACACACACATACACACACATGTACACATATGTACACACACACACACACAGTTTTATGTTAAAGCAAGAACAAAACTCAATTTGTATTGTTCCTAAGGTAAACTACAATCTATTTTAAAGCAATTCACTGTGTCATAAAGTTTCCAGGAATGAAATTTGATAAAACGCAAAGACTCACTGTGTATGACAATAATTAAATTTGTATTCAACAAGTGCAAAAGAACAGCTGTGCCAGGGGGCAGGGGTGGCTGAGAGGAGAAGAGTTGTTTAACCAAATCAAAGTCTCGCCATCTCTCATGAAATGTGAGACTAGACTGTGAATTTCAGGAAAAGCAAATTCAGTGTCTAAATTACGAAATGAATCATATATTCAGAAAGCAATGGGTCAATTCTGTTTGGGGCCTTGGGGTCCATTTTTCCCATGAACATAAACAGATAAACATCAAGTTCTTAGATTATACAAAAAAAAATCTTAAAATCACCATGATTTACTCTGTATTGCCAGTCCATAGAGTTAAGCAATCTTTTTATAGTAAAAAAATAAAAATAAAAAATAAAAGAAATTTTAAAAGTAGGAAGAGGCCAGTAAAGTAGGTTTAATTACAGGTTAAGAGACTGATAAATAATTTGTGAAGATTCCAACAGATTGTCTGGTCAGTGAGTTTTGTTTTAATTTTGTCAAATTTAATTTTTATAATGTGTGATTTTACTCTCCACTCATCACACATAACTTAGGTCTCGATAGCTGAATGTTGGCTAATGGCTAGGAACGTCAGTCAGTGTGCTTACAGTCTTTTGGGGTGTTTGTTTGTTTTATTTTTGAGACAGGGTTTCTCTGTGTTACTGTGGCTGTCCTGGAACTCACTCTGTCGACCAGGCTGCCCTCAAAGTCACAGAGAACCTCCTGCCTCTGCCTCCCAAGTACTGGGGTTGAAGGTGTGCACCAGCCTTGCCTGGCTAAACACACAGTTTTTAATTCAAGGAAAAACCCAGCAATGCCTTTTCTAGTGTGTGCAGTCATCTAACAAACATAGAAAGATGCTGACCTTGAACCTGCCACCCTCTGCATATCAGCTCATATGCCGCCCTTGTGTCTCACAAGTGGAATAAAGAAATATTACTGAAGTGATAACACATTGAGAAAAAGAGAGAAATGGGAAAGAAAAAGAACTCTCTTCCTTCCTCCCTCCCTCCCTCTCTCTCCCATCCTCCCTCCCTCCCTCCGTCTCTCCCCCTCTCTCTTTTTCCCTCTCTCCCTCCATCTCTGTCTCACTCTCTTCCTCTTTTTCTCTCCCTCCCTCCCTCTATTTTTTTTCTCTGTCTCCCTTTCTCCCTCTCTCTGATGTGTGTGCACATGCGTCTTAGTCTTCAGTGCTGTAACACAATGCCTGAGACAGGCTCATTTATAAAGAACAGGGTTACTTATCACAGTGCTAGAGCTAGAGAATCCAGCATCAAGGTGCAGGTAGGTTTGGTTGACCAGTGGTGGCTGCTCTCCTGCCTCAAGTGTGCATGGTCATCCTCAGCTGGTGTGAGGTCAGTTAAAGGATCCCTGGGGCTCACTAGCCAAAGCAGCCATTTCCAGGTTTAGAGAGAGTCCTTGTCTCAAGATAAATAAATCAAACAAAATAAACAGACAAATACAGTTCTCTAGCTGCGGGGAAATTATTCCCATGATAAGACTACTTACATTTCCAGGTAGAAACCTATTGGTAGCTCATCTTAAGACTCTATCACATCAGAAGAAATCACAGAAGATATGATAGTCAGCTTTACCTGTCACTGTGACACAGCCTAGATTCATTTGGGAAAAGAGCCTCAATGAAGAGTCTACATTGGCCTGTGGGGGTATCTGTGCGGATTGTCTTAATTAAGTTCATTGGTGTGGGAAACCCCAGCCCACTGTGGGTCCTGAACGATGGAACCGTAGTGAAATCAAACTGAGCATGCTCGCATTCCGTTCTCCTGCTCTTCACCACAGATGTGATGCGACCTGAGTCCGGCCTTGACTTCCCTGCCACAATAGACTGTGACCCAAAGTTGTAAGCTGAAATGACCCTTGTCCTCCATTAAACTGTTTTTAATAGAGTATTTTATCACAGAAGCAAAGGGAACTAGACCAGACGGTGTGCTAGTCACCTAGGACCACTATGACAAAGCACTGCAGTCTGACTTGATTAAATGACAAAAATGGATTTGTTATAGTTCTGAAGGCTGGTAGCTTCCATCCCAAGCACCAGAATGCCCCCAAGGTCTATGTCTCTTGGCTCACAGACAATGTCTCCCACTGTATCCTTGTGTGGCCTTTTCTTCGGGAGCCTGTGAAGTGCATAGTCACACATGGTCTGTCTTCTTGAAAGAACACTGCTGGGGAGATGGTTTACATAGCAAAAGCGCTTGCTACACCAGCGTGAGGGTCTAAGCTCCACCCTCAGCACCCATATATGAAGCTGCATGTGGCAATGTGTACTGGGAAGCAGAGTGTGGAGATCTCCTGGGACTTTCTGGCCAGCCAGCCTAGCTAAATCAATGAGCTCTGTGTTCAGTGAAAGGCACTATCTCAAAAAATAAGGTGAAAAGAGATTGAAGAAGGCACTTGATGTCTACCACTGGCCTCTCCACACATGTACACAAATGTGTACACACAAATACAAGAATACTATAGGATGGGTATTAGTTAGCTATATGACCTTTGTTAACCATGACCTAGTAAAATTTCTACTTACAAATATAATAATGTTATTCTGAGGTTTCTTGAGGCTTAAGACCTCAACAAAGGAATTGGATGTTGTCAGGGAACACGATTTAACCAATAGCAGATGTCCTTAGGAAGAGCCAGGACTACTATGAGATTTTCCTCATGGATGGAGCTCCAAGTGTCATTTACAAATGGGACTCTCCCTGGCCTAGGCCAGCTCAGAAAAAGGTTCATGGAAACTCAGGAGCCTGAAGCCCAATGGCAGCTTCCCATCTTTGTAGGTGTGTGTGCCTCTACTTGCTCAGAGATGTGTGTGTGTGTGTGTGTGTGTGTGTGTGTGTGTCCAGAGGTTGTCACTCAGTTCCTCTATCATCTTTCATCTTGTTTGTTGGCTATCCAGTTCAACCAGGAGCTCACCAATTGACTATGGCTGGACAATGCACTCCAGGGACCTGTCTGTCTTCCCTTCACCTCATCCCCTAAGTGCTGGGATTACAAATGTGCACAGCTATGTCTGGCTTTTACACGGGTTCTGGAGACCTAACTCAGGTCCTCATGCTCACAGAGCAGACATTTTACAACTGAGTTATTGCCCCCATCCATGGAGATATTTTTGTGTTCCCAGTTTTAGGAACAGGAAGCGAGAATTCCCCTCCCCCTCCCCTGTCACCTACAATGAGAGGCTGGCAGTGCCAGGCTGGTGGTGAGTCAGCCTCGCTTCTTCCTGGCTTTCTCTGTGGTAAGCGGTTGTCATGGCGGCTTCTTGCTGTGATTGGAGTGATTTCGAAGTCGGCCTTGGGAAGGGGAGGTTTGGGGATGGCATCAGAAAGTAGAAATTACTGTAAATAAGGTGGTATTTAGATGTTTTATAACTTTATGAAGCTCATTATGTCATGGTCAAATGAAAACCTTGGCATTTGGGCAGGAAGCATGTGGCTGATGGGGTGGGTGGATGCTGGGGCTGGCTGATGACCTGAGGGAAAGTCACTCAGCGGTCTCCAGCCAGCTACAAAGAAAAGTGTGCAGCCAGACCTTGATGGCTCCTACCTCCATGAGCCTCTCTGTCTCCTACCTCCTCTGCTGCCAGTAGGACTGCACATGGGAAGGAGGATTCTTCTAGCCCTGGGGACAAGGGATGGTGTCTGTGTGTCTGTGTGGTATATGTAGTATGTGTTTGTATGTATGTGGTGTGTGTGATGTGTATGTTTGTGTGTACCTGTATGTCTGTGTGTATACTATGTGTGTTTCTGTCTGTCTCTGTGTGTAGTTTGTGTGTATGTCTGTGATATGTGCCTGTGTATCTGTGTATATGGTGTGTGTATAAGCATACATGTGTGGTGTGTGTGTCTGTGTGTGGTGTGTGTTTGTGTGTGGTATGTGTTTGTGTGTAGTGTGTGTGTCTGTGTGTGGTGCGTATGCGATGTGTTTGTATATGTGAATGTGTGTGTATGTCCATGTGCATGTGTGGTATGTGTACATGTGGTGTGTGCATGGAGGTGTGTCGGTGAAGGTACACATGCATACAGAGGCCAGAGGCCAACCTTGGACATTATTCTTCAAACACTTTGCCACGTCAGATGCTCTTGTCTTTGTGAAGCAGTGTCTGTCACTGGTCTGGAGCTTGTGCAAAGTAGGCAAAGCTCACAGGCCAGGGAGTGAGTCCAGGGGTCTGCCTGTCTCTGCCTCCCCAGAGCTGGGATTACATGGTTGTGCCACCATACTTGAGTGTTTTAATGTGGGTTCTGAGGGTTGAACTCAGATGCACATGCTTGAGCAGTAAGTACTTTTAGTCCAGGAGCCATCTCCCAGCTCAGGCAATGGCTCTAACTAGATCAGGTCAACTGTCCTTCCTCAGAAACCCTGAGTCATGGAAGTCAGAGGAAACCTCGACACGTCATCCAGCCTTAGCTCGAGTGAGGACCCAAAGTTCTGTGTGAGGCTGGGAAGAGCCACGTGAGTTCCTGGAGGGAGGCTCCAGTCTGGCCCCCAAACCAACCCACACAAAGCTCAGAGTGCCCCAGACATCATTTACACACAAGTTCAAAGAGCTGCGAGCATCACATCTATCTCTGCAATAAAACCCTCCTCAGCTGCATTCTCACTAGGAAACTGGGAAGTGTAAAATGGAACACAGAGAAGCAGGTCTGCTGGCTGGGAAATGGCACTTCTTGTCTGCCTCCTCAACTGTGGCTCGTGTTCCATGACCTGATGATGATGAACAGACAAGGTATCATCTCTGTGGATGATGAGAGTATTTACCTCTTGGAGGCACCAGGAAGAATATATATGCATGTGGACTGGGGACAGTGTGGGACCCGGGACAAAGGAGGCTTGTCCAGCATCCAGTGAACAAAGACTCCTTTGGAATTTTCACTGAGTGGTTAGGGGAGGGAAGAAGAAAGGGAGGAGGAGGAGGGAGGGAGAGAGAGAGAGACAGCAACCAAGACAGAGAGATAGCTAGAGACAGAGAGGTTGTATACACTTCTTTGTTAACGGTAGCACTGAGGTATTCCTGAGGTACCATTGAATTTAAAAGCACTCCCCTTCCCTGAGTGGCCAGGCGTTACTCTGGACCACACACCCTCCTTCTCTAAAGAGAATGTCTTTTCTGTCCCTCTTCCTGAACCTCTGTGCTCTGAGGGATTTCAGGAAGCTCTGTACAGTCTGGCTTCATCCTCTCTGCTTTGACATTGGGTCGGTTAATCCGTTAATCTCCCTTGGGCAGGATGGATCACCAGCAGCCTTCCCTCTGCCCAGCATTGACCTAAGACTTCTGAGTTCTTGTTTTCTTTTCTTTTCTTTCTTTCTTTTTTTTTTTTTTTTTTTTTTTAAAAAAAAGCTTTATTTATGTATTTGCCTTGATGTTTGCCTGGAACTGGGTCCTGGAAATACAGACAGTTGTGAGCTGCCATGTGGGTGCTGGGAATTGAACCCGGGTCCTCTGGAAGAACAATCGGTGCTCTTAACCGATGAGCCTTCTCTCTCCAGCCCTGAGTTCTTGTTTTCTGATGTTAAGAGGAGCCTAAGGCATTTGAGAGGTGGTGTTCTGGACTGCCACTCTGGCAGAATTAATGAGATCCAGGTTCAGTAAGGACCATCTTGAAAAATAAGGTGAGGGGCTGGGGAGATGGCTCAGTGGTTAAGAACAGTCTTCCAGGGGATCACACTTCAGTTACCACACCCACGTCAGGTGACTCACCATCTGTAACTCCAGGTCCTGGCAATCAGATGTCTTCTTCTGGTCTCTGGTGACACCTGTGAGCATCTAGCATATACCCTGAGGTACACATTGAAATACAATCTTTTCTTCAAGTGGCAATGAGGTGGAAGGATGGAAGCAGACACCCGGCATCAACCCCCAGCCTCCACCCAAGCACACACGGCTCTTCCCACTTCTACCCTGTGCTTCAAAGTCAGACTTCTTATCTCTGCCACCATCAACAGTGACCATGGCCTGTGAACATTCCTTCCATACCCCTTACCACAGTTCTGACTTGCCCCATAGCCAGGGTGCAACCTCTCCATAACCCATATGTGGAGTGTTCTGCTTCCCTTCTGTTGCTGTGTTGAAACACCTTGACAAAAAGCAACTTAGAGGAAAGAGTTTGTTTAATCTTACACTTCCAGATCACAGTTCACCCTTGACAGAACTCAGGGCAGAAAGTCGAGGCAGGAACCTAAAGGCAGGAACCGTAGAGGAATGCTGCTTGCTTTTCAGTCTTTGGATTGCTCGCCCATTTCATTATAGAGCCCATGACCACCTACCTATCCAGGGAAATGGTACATCTACAGTGAGCTGGAACCTCCTGTATCACTTAGTGAATCAAGATAATTCCCCAAGACGTTTCCACAGGCCAATCTATTTGGGAAATTCCTCAGTGGAGGTTTTGCTCTCAGATGACTCTAGGCTCTGACAGTCTAGCAATTAAAGCTAAGTAGGACATGGAGTTCTCTAAGTACCATCAGCCTCCCTCACCTGATACTCAAAGAATCTTCTCTGAATGCATCTGTGCTCACCTGATACTCAGACATACTCAAAGGCTGGCTTAATTCTTCCTTCAGAGTCCACTTCTCCATCCCAAGCAGTTGCTCTGTTGTCCCTGAGGATCCCTTGTTCCCATGTCTCCAACACCTCTAGACCACTCCAGTCCTGTCTCTTTTCAGTCTGCACTCACAATGTCTCTGAAGACCTTCCTTGTTTCAGGCATGTCCCTATGCTGTCCCTATGTGCCCCATCCCCTTATCTGGTTGGCCTGAGGTTGGCACCCTGGCTGTGTAAGATGCTCCCGCTGACACAAGTCACTTGCTGGTGTAGAGATGGTCAGCCTGGTTGCAAGGGTTTTGGCTACCAAGCTAATGATGTGTTTCTTTAACAAAGTGCACTTGGGGGAAGGGAGAGTCCCATACCAAAGCCAGAATGTGCCATCACCCATCCCTGCACTGATTTTATATCAGGATACAGGTAGACACCCCAGAGGCTCCTTCACTGTTCCCTGGAGGACCAGAACAGGTCCCCATGGGCAACATCCTGAGTGCTGCAACAGCCTCCTGGTCTGCAGAAGTGTCCCAGGGCAGTTATAGAGGAACAGAAGGCTTTGCACGATCTGTAGACAAACTGCTGATACCCGCAAGGAAGTCAGAGTTGTTTCCCTTCTTACCAATAAATCCCAGTGCCCTATTCTGAGCTCCGTCCAAGGCAGTGACAACTTAGAATTCAGGACTGCACATATTTCATCTAGATCTGTATTTTATTAGTTAATCAGACACTATCTAAAGTCATCAGACTGTACCTTACGCTGGTTTAAAAAGACATGGAAAATCCTTTCCTGAATAAATGACTTCAACAGCAATCACTTTTACATTTTGTGTTTCAGTGTCCCCTGGATTTTAGTGTTGCCGGCATCTCAGTGACTTTCCCTAGACCTGGTTAGTGTTTCCTGGGGCTCTGGTTCCGGCCACTAAGTAAAGAATCCAGAGTAAACCTTCATGAGATTTCTCCTGGAGATACATGAGCAAATCTGGATTCACTCCAGAAAGGTCACACATGACAGACCAAAGAAAAGTTCTACCATAGTCTAGTTTGGTGATCCAGGGAGTTCACGAATATGATAGCTGTTTCATAATATAGCCAGTTCCCAGCATGAAGGACTGTTCATGCAACGGCCACCCCCGGGGCTCTCTGCACAGCTAGTAGACAGCTCCACAGAAGAGTCTCATCTGGCTAACAATGTCGACTTCTTATGTAACTCCCAGGCAGGGCCTCCTGAGTCTTTGTTTTCTTTTGAGTTCTTGTAACCTGTGTGGGTTTCATGTGTCTTCTCTCCTCCAGGAATGTTTCTGAGGAAAAGGCCAGCATTCTTAGTCTTCAGGAGACTGAGGCAGGCTCAGGAGCTGGTTCTTGGTTTTGTTACTTCTTTGAGACATGATGTCAACAGTAGTGTTTGGAAGCCTGAAGACAGGACAGGGGTGGGTAGATGAGGCCCTCCCAGTGCACAACTATGCAGACTGGAAAGGAAGCAAGGGTGTGAGTTTTGGGAGAACTTCCGGATCTCTGGGCTTGCAGTGACCCATTGTATGCAGATCAGGGTGGTTCTTCAGCCTGCACCAGGTGCCAGCTCCACCTTCGGATACAGAACTGGGTCAGTGCCTCTGCCCAGCTAGGAGGAGTTCTGAGCTGGTTACTCATTCTTTCTCATGCAGATTCCACAATGCTCCAAGGCCAGCCCCAATCTCCTGTCCCACATGCATACTGAGCCTCCCTTGTCTATCTGGAAGGCAGCAAGCTGAGGGGGCCTGACAGGAGAACCAACTAGAAAAACCAGATGCTGGGGGCAGTACCTCTAGACTGGTTCTGCCCCTACCCAGGTGCCACTAGCCAACAGTTTTTACCTTCTTAAAATGTTACACCCTGGGAGAAACACATCCACTGAATGCTGCTTTGGAGCCAACTGCCCATTCTCACGTTGGGGCCGAGGCAGGAACTGCACCAATGGAATCAAAGGTACTCCAAGACCTCTGGCCATCCAACAGCCCTAATCTAGAAACAGGCTACCTCTCCCCTCACCCCCGATTCTGTTCACCCCCTTCTCCAGGTTCCCCAACATCTGCAGTGCTATATTTAGTTGCTAGGGGAGGAGAAATTCTTTCCACCTAGGGTTGATCTACTTGACTGTTTCTTTGAAAGTCCCCCACAGGCCTATGTGTATAAACACATGGTTTCCAGATAGAAGTGCTGCTTTCAGGAAAGCATGAAATCTTTAAGGAGGGGGTCTTTGGGGGGGTGTGTCTTAACCAGAGCCTGCTTCCCTGAATGAGCTCAAGCAGTCCTTACACTTCCGTGTCTGATGGTCACATGAGCAGCTCTTCCATGCCTCCCACCACCTCACTCTGCCATACTGTCTCCACTGTGAAGGACATGCCACTCTCTCACTTCAGGTTGCTCTTGTCCAATAGTGTGCCCCCCTGCGACAAGAAAGTAAGCAATACAGACGTGTCCTTCCAAATGGCTGCAGCAGGGAGAATGGAGATGTGGTCACATCAGGTGTACAATACTGACAACACACAGATGCAGGGCAGAGCAGAGATGACACCTATGGCTGAATCAGTGAGATGATTCATGTGTTCCTTTGTGCATTTCCCACTGGGTTTAATCTTGGTTTTCTCCCTCACCTCCACTACATACCTTCTGAGCTGTGTGTGGGTTGTCTGGAGCCAAAGGTCACAGATCTATGCTTCAGAGAATCCCTGTGACACTGTCACCTAGGGCTTGCTTGCAGTCAGGCTTCTCACTTCCCAGAAAGATGTGGAATTGCCCACTTCCTGTTGAACCGCTGGTGACCTCAGATGATGCCCCTCCTGAAAAAGTATGTTCGGTGGCCTCCAGGAAATACACCCTCTTCCAGTAGGATACAGAGGGCTGCAAAAACCAGTAGAGCCGCTGGGTTCTGCCCAGAGACTGACACCTGGAAGGTGACATTGGCTGATCAGCCAGGCCCCACCCCAAATCCTGTTTAGCTTGGCTTTTGTCAGAAGGCCCAGAGCCTAAGGGTCTAGGGAGTGAAGCAACAGCTTCCCTGGGGTGAATTCCTGCCCAGTGCTGGTATCTGGTTTCTCAGCCAAACATGGGTGGCTCTGGCTCTGGCTCCTTTGACTCCCAGTACTGATTCCACTTTGCACACTGGCTGTCTCTGTTTGTCTGGTTACTGACCCTTGGTCCTGGTTGCATGCTGTACACTGTCTCTCTGGGTTTGTCCGGATATTGATCCTTAATCCTTGTCACATTCTAAACACTAGTTGCCTACCTTTGCCAATTCTATTTGAAGGCTGCACACTTGCTGTTTATGTTTGCCTGGATACTGATCCCTGATTCTGGCTGTACAATGCACACTGGTTTTCTACGCTTGCTTCAAACTCATCCTTGATCCTGCTTATACTCTGTACTCTGGTTTTCTAAGCATGGGTAGCTAGTTCTTTCAGAGAAACACTTAAGATCTCAGGCCCAGACGTAGGTCTTAGCTACAAATATAATACTGCTGACCCTATTTTCAGAAAATACTCAGCTGTCTTGGAGTCACATCGAGGCCTTATTGGGCTTTCCTTTGGCCTAATTTAATAAATTGGCCAGATGTTTCTCTAGGTGCTAGAAATAGACATGTGCTTGAGACTCGGGTGACTTCACCCTAGCAGGGCAGTGCATGGCTGGCTGCTTAAGACTGGGGCTTTTAGGATGATGAGGGAACTTGATCAACCACTGGGACAGATTTATCTGAATTTGTCTGCATTTCCCAGGCCATTGTGTTGCTGAGGGCTGTGCCTGATTCTTTCAGCATGCAGGTTATAGCCATATAACATCAACCACCCCTTAACCCCTCATTCAGAAGGGAAGAAAGCTCAATGAACATTGGCTGAAGAAGAAAGGCCATGGCCATGTAAGGTGGCCTCAGCATTAACATCATGGGAATGGCACAGTTCGCCCAGGTGACTTCTGAGGAGCATCAGGCGAAGGGTGATAAATTACAAGTGCCCACGGGGAAAAGGGACACATGGTCACCAAGATTACTTCAGAGAAGACCAACCACTCTCTTGCTCATGCTGTTACAATGTCCTATGAGGCAGAGGGCGTTCCTGGAACCTTATGGGCAGGACTCAGGCTGCTTCCGACTCTGTATTTCTATTCAGCAAGGAGTCATCCAGCTGAAGTGTGCAAGAGAAATTCCATCGAGGACTGAAGGGCAAGCCCTGTGTGAGAAAAGGGTTTGTGGAGACAAGCAGGCAGAGGGAGCAGGATCCAGAGACAAGGGATGCCTGCTCTGAGTTTCCATATTTTGGTTTTAAGGGAAAATGGCGAAAGTCTTTCTCAAAAGTGGCGATTACAGAGGATGAATAGGAGAGAAACCACATGGATCTCCCCCCCAGGACCAAAAATCTAAGAGAAAATATGTTCCTCCAAACTAAACAAAGTTAGATTGAGAAATTCCACATAGTACCTAAGGGACCGGGGTGGCTCCTGGTGTTTCCCACTGGCGCCAGCCTCAAGCCTTAATGGCTGCCTGGGGAAGGGACACTCAGTTGATCTTTAAGATGCAGAAAGTCATGATTCTTCTTCTTTTTTTTTTTTTTTTCAGAACCTTTGTTGCTGAAAGTTGGAAGCAGCTTTTGAGAGTTTCACCAAAAATAGCCGCTGCTGGGCCCCACCTCTCAACACACACACACACACACACCAACCCGTTACCTGTCCAGGCACCTCTCCTGTTCCCTGCCCCCTTGGCAGGGCAGGTGCTTAGCCCCAGATCCCTTGTGGCCCCTTCCTTTTAAGGCCCTTGGGTGTTGGCTGCTGTCAGGATCCACAAGGTGATTTCCCCATGACACCCTGAGCTGAGTAGCATCCAACATTAAAGATACAAAGGAACCCCCTAATTACAAGATGAAACTCTGCCTTCAAAGAATGACAGAGACCAGCTTCTGCAGGAAGAGCCGCTGCTGGGGCCTGGGTGGTCTTACTGGTGTTTGTTGCTCAGTGATTTGATTAAATGAAAGCCATGCATTTGGGGACTTTTTTTTTTTCCTTCAAGAAACATAGGCGTCATTTACCCTTCTTCAGCAAATTATAGGGGTTTTAGGTGAATGAGAAGTCTCTAACCCACCACACACACTTCCCCTGTTAGACACCATGTATCTATATCTGATGGTAAAAGTTAGGCCATGCCTTAAAAAATAATAATTAAATAACAACAACATCAACAAAAAAAATCCCTCACAACTGCTCAGCTGCAGGGTGTGGGGTCAAGTTCTGTTTACATGGAATTCTTACCAGCACCATCTGATCCTCATTAACCTCTGGATCTAAATCTACTTGGGTCTTATGCCTACAGACCCTTTAATTAGCATGATATCTTAAATTGCTCTTGAATTGAGGTGGCTGTGGCTGGTCTCTTATCTGTGGAGGTGGAAGCCATAGGCCACCTGCAGGGCCCACGTGGCTGAGATTTTATCTGTCCAAACACAACCCTATGTCCCTGGATCTGCTGGGACTGAGCCTGGAAGGCTTCTCTGGCCATCACTGTGTCAGTGCTCACCTCAGTAGAGGGCTGGGAGGGCTCCCATGTCTCCTATCACTCTTTCAG
Source organism: Sigmodon hispidus (assembly GCA_004025045.1). Classification (NCBI taxonomy): domain Eukaryota; kingdom Metazoa; phylum Chordata; class Mammalia; order Rodentia; family Cricetidae; genus Sigmodon; species Sigmodon hispidus. Next base: position 110,242 of record PVIH01006022.1, read on the forward strand.
GCTACCAGTTGCTGTAGGATATAGATGAAAAGGGAGGGGGCTTTAGAATCTGTGAGTGCCAGGGCTGGCCACCAGTCTCTGCATATCAGGGGGTGGGCTGCTGAGGTGCCACACACAGCTGGTGAAAATCCTGGACCTTCAGAGTCAGGAAACCAGCATCTGTGACAGGGAAGCCATTAGTCACCTCTGTCTAGGCCAAGGGTTTAAACAATAGTTTTGGGGATCCTAGGCAAGTCCACGAAAAAGAAGGGTGACAAGATCCTTTAAGGTAAAGCGTCCCAGTTTCTCTAGGGGCAGGAAGACTGTGAATTCAAAGTTGGTCTGAACAACTTAGAAGGGCCCAGCATGGCATCCACAAGGTGGTAGGACCCTTCAGGTCACTGATGATGTCTCCTTGAAAAGGAGAGATCTCGGAACCATCTAGAAGACAGACCTCTGAGCTTTTCTGTAAGGGAGTTTCTAGATTGTGCAGCACAATCCAATGGACCAGGGTCCTACACTGAATAAAAATCAACCTGAGCGCCAGTATTTATCTCCCATGCTTCCTGACGGCAGAGGCAGTGTGACCAGCTTCTTCACAGCCCAGCCACCATGCATGCCTTCCCCTCCATGGTGACTGTAACCTTAACCAGAGAGCTGAGACAAACCCTTCCTCCCTGAAACTGTTTCCTTCAGACATGTTGTCACAGCAACACAAGAAATAAGTTGTAGACACAGTAAAAAACCTTTTGTCTTTGTAAGTTGATGGTCTCGGTTATTTCGTCATAGTGACGGAGGGTTGACTGACACGTCAGCTTTCCCTTCAGCACACATTGCCAAAAGAAGTGTGACAGGAAGTCCACGTGTGAGCTAAAAAAGTGTCACGGGTCCTGTTTGCAGAGCTTGCCACAGAGCTGGGGGTAAACACGACTTGATTGCCACTGGTAAAGTTTTAACACAAGATAAACTTGCTGACTGCAAAGCGTACCTTAAGATTGTTCTTGGCCTGATAGCTAATGTCAACAGGGGTGAGATGTGGGGGAAGGGGCTGTCTCAGATTCCACGAACCAAGGCTTTCTATGGAAAACCAGCCAGGCTGCAACCTGCTCGGTTCCGGCTTCTGTCTGTACCAAAGCCACGCTGCTGGTGGTAGTGAATTGGGAGGGAGATGTGAGGAGGATGCTGGCATCTAAGGAACCACAGCCTCTTGACTTTGCATCTTCACTGCTGTGCCTTCTAGGAAGCCTGTGGGGCCTGAAAACCACTCGGATGTCAAGGTGACCAATAGAATCCTGAACAGAAAAAAAGCCAGTCATGGAAAATGAGCACTATCTCCCAAATGGGGACCAAGGATGGTGTTATCAGCAAGGACAGATATCTTAGATATACTCTAGAGGTGATCTCTCTGGGATCAGACATTCCTTTCAAACAGTGGGACATTTTTATGTGCATAAAACTCACTGGAGATGAAATAAATGTTTTCTCTTATATTGGCTCAATTCACAGAACTATTAAAAAAAAAAAACCTTTAGAGCACTAAAGTCTGCTTATCTGTCTACCTACCCAGTCTGTCTGTCCATCTATCTGTCTGTCTGACTAACGCTGAATGAAAGTACTTGAGTAGCAATCATTCACTTCTGCAAAGAATAGGTGGGGAAGCTGACAGTGTTTTATAAATTATGATTTCTATAAGATTAAGCCATTGCCTTATGTGTTCCCAAAATAGCTTTAAAATGTGAAATTTAAGAAAGAGAGAAAAGGTAAAGCTGGAGGAAAAAAAATTAAAATAGAGTCCCACATTGCCCATATATAGGTGAAGATGACCTTGAACTTCTGACCCTCCTACCTCTGTCTCCTAAGGGCTAGGGTGACAGGTATGGGTCATCATGTCTATCACTGGAGACATAGTTTTTAAAAAGAAATCTTGTAGGGAGCTGGAGATGACTCAGCAATTAAGAGCAGCACATACTGTTCTTGCCGAAACCTGAGTTCAGTTCCCAGCACCCACGTCAATTCAAAACTGCTGTACCTCCAGATCCAGGGGATCTGACTCCTTTAGCCTCCTGTGACACACACACACACACACACACACACACACACACACACACACACACACACACACATCACAGAGAAAGAGAATTAAAAATCCTGTAGATGTATACGCACTATATAGTGTGCCATTGTCTTCAGTTGTACCCACTGGTGAACCCACCAGGCTCCAGATGACACTGGCCAAACCCAGAGGGACACAAACAAGACAAAGACATGAATGTGGGAAAGATCTAGTAGGAAGGGAGGGCAGACAGGAGACCAAGGAGGACGGAAAGATTAATCTCAAGTGTCTAAACCCAGCTCTCCAGAATGATGTCCTCAGTAAGCCGAAACACCAGGAATCTTGTGACACTTCATGGCAGAAGGAGAGCATGGGGTCATGACATATCCCATGCTCAGTGTGTACTCATGCACTGTAAGAACTGTCTCGTGTCCGATTGTCAGGTGTCTGGACAGCTGAGCTACAGTTAAAGCTACAGTTGAAAGAATGAAGCAGAGAAGGGAATGTGAGAAACAATACCAGTGTGTGTGTGTGTGTGTGTGTGTGTGTGTGTGTGTGTGTGTGTCCATAAAGCACAATCAAGCCCACAGTCTTACTTACTCTTACCCTTAGCCCAGCCCACAGACAGATCTCTGAAACTGCTCATTATCATCAAATGTCCTTCCAAGAGTTGAATGACTAGAGAAAAATTCAAGTCACCTCCTCAGGCAACTCATAAGACATGCTGGATCATTCTGACTGCCCTAAGGGGGTACAGTTGTCGCCTGCCTTCTTCCCACTCACAAAAGATGCATGACATGTGCACACACACACACACACACACACACACACACACACTGCCCAGGAGTGGCCAGCCCTTTGACATTGTCATCTACCAAGTTCACATTTGAGAATGCACAATAGAAGAAGGAGGAATTTTCAGAAACACGATAATTGTGTGTGCACATGAGTGTGCACATGTGTGCAGCTGGAGAAGTCAGGTCCTGCTCTGGCTTCTTTATCATTCCCGCTGGTATTTCCTGCAGATAGGGTCTCTAAACTGAACCCCAACTCACTCATTCTGCTCAGCTGGCTGGCTACTAAGCTCTTGGAATCCATCTGTCTTCACCCTACAGTTCTGGGTGTACAGAAACACACAGCCATGCCCAGCTTTTCCCATGGGTGCAGTGGGTCCTAACTCAGGTACTGAGGCTTGCAAAGGAAGCACTCTTACCAGTGAGTGATCTTCCTAGCCCCATCATTTTACTTTAAAAGCTTAAGATTTTATGTTGGCCTGCATTCTTGCATCCCAGCATCTCTGCATCCCTGCATTCACAGGTGCCCTTGGCCTAACATGGCCGTTGGCTGTAGGTTGGACATGCTTGTTGGGAACACTATCTATTACAATTTGTATAAGAACTCTCAGCACTAGGCTGTAGTGTCATGTTCAACTTCCTGACTACACTCCAGTGAGGCAGCTCCTAGCAGACTGAATACAGCTCCTACCAGACTCCAAGACCACAGAGACAGAACTTGAAACACATGTGCAATGACTGGGAGGTACCATTCACCAGAGAGGTTCAAAGGGCTACCATTCTAATTGTTTGTTACATTTGTCATTTATTTATTTAGAGTGATTGTGTACAAGTGTGTGTGTGTGTACATGCACACACACGGGTGGAGGTCAGAAGACAACTTGCAAGACTCAGTGTTCTCCTTCCAGCAGGTGGGACCCCCCCAAACTTAGCTCAGACTCGGATCACCAGCCTTGGCAGCAAGCGCCTCTACTCACTGAGCCATGTAATCAGCCCATGGCCCTTGATTTTCCAAGGGGCAGTAATGAATTAAGAAATAGCTGCTTTGAACATAAACACTAGGACTCCATGGGGAACTGTGTTCTGCACAGAATGGAGCATCTGGGCAACCTAATGTTTTTTTTAATAACGGCAAGGGAGAGAGTTCTGTTGATAAAGTGCTTGCATACAAGTTTGAGGATCTGAGTTCAGGTCCCAGGCACCCATATGAAAAGCCAGACATAGTGCAAGGCACTTGTAATTTCAGTGATGGGAAGATGAAAACAGAGGATTCCTGGTGACCATTAGCTAGCCAGACTATACTAATCAGTAAACCCTGGGTCACAGTAAAAGATCCTGTCTCACAAAACAAGGTTGATGACTCCTGAGGAACAGCACCCAGAGATTGTCATCTGGCACACACACACACACACACACACACACACACACACACACACACACACAGAGACAGAGAGAAACATATGCACACAATTTACAAAGACATATATGTACATAAAAAGGTTATGTTTAATGAAGATAAGGTGATGGGAAAATAAGAATGTGTAAACCGAAGTTGCTAAGGTGGAAACTGACTTCAGCCACCATCAGTTTATCAACCTGCATATGGAGATATCAGCCCTTGCCAGACCACTAAGGAAATACTGAGCCAAGCTCCACAGCAAACTACCACCTCCCAAGGCAAAATAGCAGGCGACAAAGCCTCTATTGAATCCTAATCTGAAACCTCCTAGGTTTTGCTGCCATGTTTTAGAAAGGCCTGACCTGGCATCTGTCCTTGATTCTTGAACACCTGAGTGAAAGTTCTACTCTTTGTGAGCAAGCCTGGGTATGTTTTGTCTAGTCTTTGGGGCTCTGGGTCTCTAGTGTCATAAGCACTAGAACAGAGGTCATTTGCACATTGCAGTGGTCTGGCTCTGAGCACAAATTCAGTGGCCAACACACAGTGAATAGTAGACACTGGTTGATGAAATAGGTACCATGGAAATACTTAGTTACTGGCTGAGCCATTGGCACTGAAAACACAGGGCTTCACCCTGGCATTCCTCACCAGTACACTGAAGCCCACACACAGAGTTCACTTTTTTTTTTTTTTAATTTAGGGGGAGATATCTGCCATTAGCTGCCATGTTTAGTCCTTGGCACAGTACAAAATACATCATAGCATGACTTTCAAAACATTTACTTTTCTAGGGTCATGCATGGTGGTACACGAATTTAATCCCACTACCTGGGAGATAAAGGCAGAAGGGTCTTTGTGAGTTCAATGCCAGCCTGGTATACATAGCAAGTTCCAGGCCCGCCAAAGCTACATAGTAAAAGTCTGTGTAGATAGATAGATAGATAGATAGATAGATAGATAATATATATATAGTAATACAAAACAGAAATAATTGTCTTTAATTTTCCCACTTGGAATTAACATTTTGCTATATATGTGTACATATATACACATGCTCATTCATACATATTTAAAATTAAATGTGTGTCTGCCTTTTTCACTCTTATCAGTTTTGTATTTGTTCAACACCTACGCCTGAAAACACACTTTTTCTTCTCTTCACATCATTCCATCATAGGAATGGGCTATGATTTACTTCACTGTGTCCTTATTTTTGTACATTGTGTTTGTTTCCAGTATTCCTGTTTTATAAAGAACGCTTCATAGAACACACTCATTCATAAATTGCACTCCTCAGTTCCGGTCATTTTGCTGAGACAGACACCTCAGAGGTAGGGTTACTAGGACCAGAGAATGCTAACACGTTATGGCTCTTGTTATATACATTTTGCAAAACGGTTTTTAAATTTATATTCAAGAGTGTCTAAAGGCAATTATGGGAAATAACACATTAGGCTTGAGAGTGGTCCTATGGCCTCTTTTTCCTTCATCCAGACCAGAGGACATGTTGGTTACCATTATTGCTTGGCGTTACTCTGTACATATGAGTGTTCTAAGTTCCAGGGCTCACTGTCATAGGCAGTGTTCCCCATCCCCCCAGGGCCTGTCCTCCAGGCTTTCAGGACACTCTGACACACACTTTTCAGAGCCAGGCCTGCCTCCAAGGCTGCAGCACACTGCAATCAAAGGCCTATTGTCTATGAATAGCAAGTAGTAATGCAGGAACACGGTCCCTTCCACTGAAAAGAAAAATCAGAAAATCCTCCTGCCCCCTCACCTTTCTTCATAGCTTTTTCCAGCCTTCTAGCACATGTCAGAAACATTAAGAGGCATGTTAGCCAGAGAAACAGTTCTAGAATAAAATAAATAAAAAACAGTATTAAAAATAACAAACATTTTTAATGGTACTCAGTCATCTTAGATGATAACTTGATATTAAAGTTTT
>PVIH01006023.1:0-26092 GCA_004025045.1 Sigmodon hispidus
CAGATTTCCTGAACATTTTGAGTTATGGCTTTTTTAGTTTTACTATTTTCTTTGACTGATATATCTATTTGAGCTACTGAGTCTTCCACTTCAGAGATTCTATCTTCCATCTCTTGAACTCTGTTTGTTATGCTTGTATCTGTGGTTCCAGCTTTTTTCTTCAGATTTTCTATTTCCATCTTTGCCTCATTTTGTGCCTGTTTTATTGCTTCCATTTCAGCTTTTAGTTCCTGGCATGTTTCTTTCATAGATTTGTTCATCTTTTCCAATTTTTTGTTTGTATTTTCTTCTATTTCTTTAAGGCTATTTTTCATATCTTCTTTGAGAGCTTCGATGATCATCAAAAAGGAATTTTTGGTGTTGCTTCCTTCTGTTTCCTCTTCATTGCTCAGTTCAGGTCTTGTATTTGTAAGGTCGCCACTCTCTTCTGGAGTTAAAATGTTGTTCTTTGTATTATTATGTAATTTTTTGCACTGACGTTTGCCCATGGCTTCAGTGGTTCACGATTAGATGGCTCCTGGTCAGTTGTGGCACTCGGGCTTGTGTGCCTCCTGTCACCTCTCTGGGCAGGGTCTGAATCTGCCCTTCAGAAACCCCAGAAGTTATCTGTTCGCTCAGTTGGAGGTCGAGGTGGGTAGTATTGCAAATTCCCTCAGCAGCAGCTGTGGGTATGGTGAGAGCCAGACTTTATCTGCCCCTGCTACAGAGTTCGCTGGGACTCTGCAGACAGCCGCAAACTGTGCTTCTAAGAAGACCTATATAAACCCTGCTCCTGCTGCCCTTTCCCTGGGATCTTCTCCCACCTCAGGCAGAGGCAGCTACTCTCCTAGAATCTCCCCATCCCCAATAAACCTTTTGAATGAGAATTGTTGGAATCACAGGAAAAATGAGTGTTGCAGCTCTTATGGAGAGCTCCCTGATGACTTCTTCCTATTATATGGCAGCTTTCTGCTGTCCATGTCCTGTCTTTGCCTTTCAGAGGGGCAGTGACAGAGCCTGAACAGAGAGCAGCTGAGGGGAAGCAAAGCTGTAACACTTTGGCTGAGGAAGCCTTCCCCAAGGAGAGCAGAGTTGTTACACTCTGGGAAACTGGAGCTGAGCTGTTAACATTGGGGAATCCTTTTCCTGAAACAGGATTGTGAGCTGCTACCTATGCTTATTGTGGCCTATGGAATTCATTGGCTCTGGACTGCCTGAATACTTTCTATCTGAGCTGTAATATTCAGTATTCATTGGATTCTAACTGCCTGAATACTTTCCCATTGGAGCTGTAACGCTCATTATTCCTGTGATCCCAACTTCCAGGATCTTTTTCCATCTGAGTTGGGGAAATGAGTTCTCACTACATTACAGAATTGAGAAAATTGGCTCAAACCAGTTGCTAAGGCATACACATAACACACTTATGAACCAACAGGTGCTGCCTAGAGTTTCTGATTGTGCAGAGTCTGCTTAGCAACAGACACTGTCAGAACTCCTGATCATGCCTAGCCAATAAGGAACAGCCATGTGATGTCACCAGATCATGCCCAGCCAATGAGTGATAGCCTGAATGCTGGGAGGAAGGTATATAAGGCTCTCCCCGCTGTTGAATAAATAAGTATACAGTCTGCTTTTTGCCCGACTCCTGGGCTCTGTGTCATTGACTCAGTATCTTCTCACCCTCCTCCCCTGAGGAAACTGTTAGGACTTAGCAACACTGAGTCATCATTCCAACCCAAAAGTTTATATTTATGCTACATAAGTTTCCCATAATGAATAACTTTGCTTCTCAAAATAAAGCAGGAAGAAACAAGCTTATTACAAAAACTTTCTGGGAACCAAACAGATCCAAGGCTTTCCCTGAGGCTCTGAGAAGGACCTATAGCCATGAACGTGCTTGGCAGAGAGAGTAATAATCTGAAGCCAGAGCACTGGGAAAGCTGAGGCTCTGGTGTATCAGAAAAAAACATGGTTCCTTGTCTAAATGACCCAGGGCCAGGATTTTGGGGGAGCTAAGGCTTTTCTGAGAAACCAACATCTCCCCCAAAGGACTATGGCTATCAGTCCCAAGGCCCCTGTGATATATCCTTGAGATATAATGAGATGTTCCATTAGCTCCCTGCTGACTTCTTCCTATTGTATGACAGCTTTCTGCTACCATGTCCTATCTTCTCCCTGAAGACCATATATAAGATACTTTACTTCTTAGGAAGCTTGCGTAGCATGAGACATAGCTTGTGCAAGACATCCTGACCTCAGATTTTATATGTTCTTTATCTTCTCTTCCTTTGCTCCACTGTCTTTAGAACTCTGTCACTAAATAACAACATGGTTCAGGTCAGAAACTCATCACTAGAAGTTGGAAGAGTGACACAAGACATCTACCAGTGCTAGTTTGTCTAATAAGAGTGGTTTCTTGCTCCACAAGACAGGCAATCTAACTGGGGGAACAGTTACAGAATATACCTTCAGAGATAATACTAACACATCATGAGTTCAGTAGAATACAAAGGATAAGACTTGCTATGAATGTTGAAAGAAGTACTTTCTAAAGACTCAGCTACTATAGAAGATAAGTTAATACCAGAGTAAAAAGTTAGGATTTTATCGATGGAGAGATGATGACTCAGCAAGTAAAAGCACTACTGCCAATTCTAACATCCTGAGTTTAGTGCTCAGGTGGCATGTGGTAGAAGGATCAGCTGACTCCCACGGTTGTACTTTGACCTCTAACACATTCTGTGGCATGCCCCCCCCACCCCCCACAAATGCATACACAATAAAAAGTGAATGCAATTGAAAAGGAGTTGAGACTTTATTCTCTAGACCTGCTATGCTCAATGTGATACCATTAATGATGAAAGGCTATAGAGTATTGGAAATGAATAGTACAAACTGAGACATGCTGCAAGAGAGAACTATATATCAGCTCCTTAAATGGTAACATTTTGCAAAAATATTCTAGATAGATCATGTTAAGTGTAATATTTTAAAAGTCACATGTGTAGCTTGCATTTACGGCTTACTTTATTTCCTTTGGATAGCATTGTTGCAGATAAAAAGAGGGTAAAGAGCAGTGACTCAAATAACAATCACCTTGAATTTACCCAAATGTCAATGATTTGGATTATAAGACAAGCCATCTGTTTTTTTTTTCAATGAACTAACAACAACAACAAAAACAAGTTGTTAGTGAAGGAATTAGTCTAATACATTTTTAGAGCAAGAACAACCAAGATTCAATGTTTCAAGTGTTTGAATACAGATCCAAGCCAACTACTGCTAAAAACACCTTTGAAACAACCTGAGAGATTTGAAGAGGATGTAGATATTAAATGATACCAATTAAATACTGACAGTTTTGATTGATTAAGGATACCTTGTAGATAAAAGAAAAAATGATAGGAAACTAAGTACTTGATTATAAAATGGGAGCATTTTGATTTTCATGGGGGATATCAAATAAGTGGCTAGAATGAAAGCATTAACACAACACTCTAATGAGATAGTATATCAAAACTTTTGTTCTAAAACCCAGACTTCTTGAATGTATATCTTATGAAAATAAGGGTCAAGTAGGATTGTTTGAGGGGAAAAAAAGGTAAATGAAGACCTTTTTTAAAAAAATATTGTAGAAGCAGAGATCCTTCTGTTGCTTTTCGTATTTTGGTAGACTTATAGAGACACTTTTCTCAGTCCAGGACAGAAGCTAGACTGTCTCACCGTTAATATAATGATCTTTGCTTTGAACATAACAAAGTCCAGTGAAGAACCTACTCTCTTCTTTTATATTTAGATTTTAAAGTCAACTGCATAATTCTGCAATTCCTCATGTATTCCGTGACATAATAACAACGAATAACTTATTAGAATATTTCCACTTAGTTTTATTTCCAGTGATTCTTAAACTGATATTTGGTGGAAGAAAGAATAAAGGGAATGCATATCTAAGCAAGTAGCAACACCAAAACCACTTTGTATCTCCAAGGGAGATTGTATTATGTTTTCAAAATTAAGATGCTTTTCATATCCAGATACAATGCAAAAGAAAAAAAAAAAGAGATCAAGGTAAAGTTAAAGAAAAAAAAAAAAAAAAAACCACGGGGAAGAGTTAATAAAAGGCTAAATGAGAGAAAATAAAACAGCACATTCAAAAGTATTCGTTTGGAGTAACCCTTACTTAAATGACTCACAAAGGACAGTTCGTTCTGGTAAAAATGCTGGTTTCACACTTCCATAACTATGCATATGGCCTTGATCCTTGATTTGTTTCCTCATCTACAAAGTACTTAAAGCAACACCCTCTAAAGTTGTCTCAGTGGGCTAAGGTGAAACCGAAAAAGAAATAGTAAATGTGAAAATATTTGCATAAGAAAACCTTTAAGTCAGTTGCTAAGTCTAAAGGGGCTGATTATTAGGCATAATTTATTAGTTATTTTCATCCTTACTACCAACTCCCGCCCCCGGTATAAATAAATAGGACCCGAGTTGCTCAAAGTAAGGTAAACGGAACCTGGGATGAAGGTGCACCGTAACAAAGGTGGAAGGATGTGACAATATCGGGGCCAGGACCGGGGAAATTAGAACAAGGCGAGGAAAAGCATTTCTCCAGAGCTCCTCTTGCTGCTGATAGAAACCTCGAAAATCCGGACCGGTTACCATAGCGACCGCGTCGCGGAAAGAGGCAGGGCCCTTCGGATATGTGCATCTACAGCTAGGGCTCGACTGGAAACGCATTCCCGCTGAACGCAGACTTCCGGCGGAAGGAAAAGTGGGTTCCGCTCTCTGGCTGAATGGGCTGCGGCTCCCGCGTGAAGCTTGGTGAGTGACGCTGTGTGGAGCAAGGGGAAGGCACCAGCAGGGGCAGGCTGGGTAGGGCGGACTGTGGATGCCTTGAGTCCCTAAACTCCAAGTCGGCGAGACCCGGCTGCCTCATGCTGAACTGGGTTTCTGAAGCTGGGAGGACTGTGGCATCCTGGAGTGCACAGCTTCGGGAGCTATGTCTTTGTAGGCTGTGAGCATCTTTGCATTAGCAGGAACATGCGCTCTCCCTGAGCCGTGGTGTCATTTCATGTGTCTGTACATGTACCCTGGAAGAAAAGAACAGGAAAAAATTCAGAAGCTCATCTTCTTTGGCATTCTAACTCTTTTATCTTTTCGTTTTGTAAATACTAAACCTCAATGTTTTTAGTGAACACCTGTATGCCAGTTTTACCAATAGATTACAAGAAATACCATCACCGAGGCACCTTATTAAATTCTCTTTTTGTGACATTGTGAATTTATTTAAGAGATAAGTATATACCATGGTATATCTAGCAGGTTTTTCGTACTTCCTAGTATCTTTCCCCATACATGCCGTTTTTGAAACATTTTAAACCGAACTATAGACTTTCTTGGGGTTGCATTATGGTCACAATTTACTTAGTCAAGTAATAAAGAGTTTAGGAAGAGGTACTTTGTTATTCTGACTATAATGATTTCCATAACGTTTCTGCTGCAGCTTTTCTGAGAAGGCACACTTCAAAGAACAGTGATGGCTTTTGACCAGACACTCAAAAAGGATTGGTACAGCATTCTGGGGGCAGACCCGTCAGCAAATATGTCAGACCTAAAACAAAAGTATCAGAAACTCATATTACTGGTAAGTCTTTTCCTTCAGGTTGGAAATCATGACTGAAACACACTTTTTTTTCATATGACTACAAATTTAAGCTTCAAAACATGTATATTAATAGGAATCTAGATATTTGTTTGTTCAGTTGAAAATTTCAATAGTAGAGAAAACAGAATTTTGACTTGGTGTGGGATAGCATGGTGGTGATTTAATTAGAATCCTCTGACTTATCACTATAAGAGCTTGGATCACTTTTTTATTTGTCTCAACTAATGTTGAATGAAATAATCCATGTAAAATGTTTAAAACCTTTTTTACTTAATAAGTGTTGAAATCTGCTAGCCACTAGCCACACTATTGAGTACTTGAAATGTGTAATGTTCTGTGTATAAAATTGTAATGTGTTATAAATATAGACTGTGCACTAGATTTTCATGATTTGGTACAAATAAGAATATAAAAATCTAAAAATTTTTGTACCAATATGTATTTAAATAATAATAGTTTCTATGTACTGGCTGTTGCACAGGACGTATGTGCTTGTTTTGCATATAATATTAAGTATTTAATATTATATAATTACTAAATAAATTAATATTTTTATTCTTTGAGAGTGTTATATAATTTTGATCATATCCATTCTCCTTCCCCCAACTTCTCCCAGATATACCACCACCTCCCTACCAACCCAAATTCTTGTTCTCTTCTCTCCCACCCTGAACCATTGAGTTCAGTGTGTGGTGCCTAAATGATCTTGGGTATGGGACCTGCCCTGGAGTGTGGTCTGCCTGTCAGAGTCAAAGCCTTAAAGAAACCTGACTCCCTGCCAAATGCCAGTAACCCTCAGCTAGAGTAGGGTTTTGTGCTCACCTCTTCCTCTCTATATTGGTGTTTATAATATCAATGTTACTTAATTTTGCTTGTATTTAACATATATGTGCAGCCTTTATTTATAGCTTTGATTAATTTATATTGGAGAGTGATAATATAAGCCTTTTTATTGTTTTTCTACTAACATGTATTTGTTTTTTAAATTAATGTGGTACATAAAATTATCTAGAACCTTTGAATATTTTTATTCATTTATTCAGCCATATTTTGATGTTTGCAAGCCAAGGTCTGTAACTGTGTAATAGTCTCCATTTAGTTCAGTTTACAATATGTATGTGTAACATTTGGTTTGGTTTATGACAAATGTGATCTCTGATATTTTGCCCAAACTGTATGTATTGGGAAAGATATCTATCTCAGCATCAGAAATGTGCTAATATCTGAGTCTTAGAAAAATGAACTTAAAAAAAAAAAAGGAAGAAAAAGAAAGAAAAATAAGCTTCAGGGACATTCTGCCATAGAATTTTTAAGATATATCAGAAAAATTAAGTATAGTTTGTTGAAAATTTTCCTTATACCAAATCATCCTTGTACTTTTGTTAATGCTAATAGTCTATGTTAGATAATATTTTGCTAGATAATTGACTGGTTAGACTTGCAGATCCTTCTGTGTTCTGTTGTCTTTTAACTTAGCACTGAGGGCCTTTATATGATCCGATTTGTCAGGCACATTAACAATATATCATGTGTAATCTATATCTGTCCACTACTAAGCTATACCCCCAGTATACAAGCTATTTTTTTATGAAATATATCCATTTTGGTTTTTGTTTTGTATTTACTGCTTCTATGTCTTCTCTAATGTCATGAAAATATTCTTTTGTGTCTTCTAGAAGTTTGTAGTTTGCTTTACAGATAGACCTATGCTGTCTATGTAGGCTGATGTTGGTGGCTAGACTTGTGTATTTCCTCAGTGTGGAGCTGCAGTCCCTCCAGCATCATTTCCTGAAAACAGTCTCTTTCTCCATTAGCCTGTCTTTTTTGGGGCATTACATGACATTTCCTCATTCTTTTCCATTTTATTTTTCTTTGCTTATGTTCTTTCTTAAATTTCTTAAATTTTTATTTTATTTATAAATTTGTGTGTGTGTGTGTATGTGTTATTGTGTGTGAAAATGCTGGTGTGTGTAGTTCAGAAAACATCATGAGATGGTCAGTTCTGTCTTTTGTGGATCCTAGAGATACAAGTTAGGTAGGTCCTCAGGTATAGTATAGCAGAAAGTACCTTTCCCACTGAGTCATCCTACTAGCTTTTGCTCACATTTCTATAGAAATTTTAGAATCAGTTTATGAGTCTTATAAAATATCATTATTATATTTCAATTTTAGCAATAAAACCTTACTAGTATTGAATTTTAATACATTATATTTTTTCCACTACTTACTTAAACTATTTTTAATTTATCTCAGTAGTGTTTATACTTTTTAGTGCAGAAATTGTGCTAGTTAGTTTTATTGTCACCTCTTGACACACCTAGGAAAAGGCATCCTCAGTTAAGGGACTGCCTAGGTGAGATTGGCTTGTGGTTTGTCCTTGGGACATTGTTTGGGATGGCCCAGTCCACTGTGGGTGATACTCTCCCTAGGAAGGTGAGGTTGGGCTATACTGGAAAGCTAGCTGAGCATAAGCCAGTGAGGGAGTAAAAAAGCCACAAAGCAAGCAGTGTGTCTGGATGACCTCTGCTTCATTTCCTGCCTGACTTCCCTTGATGATGGCTCCTGACCTGGAAACTGTAAGATGAAATGAACCCTTTCTTCTCTAAGTTGCTTTTGTTCAGAGGATTTATCACAGCAAACAGAGACCAATGAGGACAGAGAATGATTAGCACCCTCTTCATGCTCAGCAGTGTCTGTCTAGTTTAAATCACTGTTAGTTTTTTGCACGTGTCGCATGAATGGAATCTCAACACAGGGAGTACCACACGAGAGTTTATTAGAGCTGTGGGCAGAGGTAGGGGTGGAAGGGAGCAGAGAGAGAGGAAGAAGGAGGGGACTTGTGTGAGCACTTTCTTTAAGAGGGTGGGTGGGCCCATGTTTGCATAGCCACACCTAGGGGCATAGTTGACTCTGTTACATTCCAGGTGAATGCAAGCTTTGGAAATCCTTATAATCCTCACCTTGATGTTAGGGGTGTGTAATACAGCTTATTGCACTTTGTCTGTTCATAGAATCATCTTTCCTTGTATTCCAGTGCATAATATTTTATCTCCTGTGGAAATTATCCTGTGAAAAACCATCTCTGGAATGTTGTAGGCATCTAGTAAATGTGATGATATATTTTATATTTAATAAAGATAGTCTGAAATATCAGAGCACAGAGCCACCTTTAGATCCCTGCCCTGAAGGTCAAGGAGTGGTGACTCCTTTAGTCCCATCACTCAGGAGGCAGAGTTCCTTCTGGATCTCTATGAGTTCAAGGCCTAACAGAACAAGGTGGTTGTGGCACACACCTTTAATCCTAACTGGCAGGCAGTGAGATAGGTGGGCAAGGAAAGAAAGATAGGGCTGGAGGAGGCAGGATTTATTCCTTTGATCTGCTGCTTCTCTTTTTGGCTCATGACTGAGAGGCTTGGAGTGGGAGGATTCCTGGAGACAGGCCTGAGTAAGTGGCTGGGTGAGAAGTAGCTGTGGTTTGTTTCTCTCTCTGATATTTCAGCTTCTTCCCAACATCTGGCTCTGGGTTTTAATTATATACCAAATAGAATTCATGCAATAAGTAAATGTTTGTTTAATGTAGGCAATTTTATGTTTTAATTCTGTGTCATCAGGTTTTTGATTTTGTATCTTTTCACTTCTGTTTTCTGTCTCATATATATATATATCTATATATATATATATGAGACATACACATACATACATATGTAACCCTAACCCTAAATTTTTTTTGAGAGGTTTCTACTATTTCAGCAACACAATATCTTTTAAAAATGATTAAAGTTTTTATTTTCTTCCTTCTGGGTCTCCTCCTACCACCATATTTTTATTATTATTATTATTATAAAGGCTTCTTTATATACTTGATTCATGATCATTTTTAAGAGTGAAATATAAAGATCTGATTTCAAATTTTTATATATGTGACCAGAGGCATTCATCCAGTGACATCAATGGTGCTGTTTAACAATTTTATTTTTTTGCATTTCAATCCATTTCCCAGAGAGGAATTCTTAAATCTCTGCTTGGTAACATGGGAACTTGGGCTTTTCGTACTCTGTGTGTCCATTTTCCTCTTTCTTTTTTTTTTTGTTTGTTTGTTTGTTTTGTTTTGTTTTTTATATACGTAGCCCTTAACTTGGTGGCTAGTGTTCCTGAATTTAGAATCTCAAAGGTCTTTATGTATATAGTAAAACTCTAGTTTTGCCCTTTGTTGAAGAGAGTAGATACCAGACCTTGTGTCGAGGAAAAGTCCTAGAAAACCAATTAATTTTGTTAAAAATTCAACCAGACAATTTATTTAGTGCTAGCTCATAACTCCATTCCTAAAGGTATTTGATGCCTTTAGCTCCTCAGTTTCTCTTGTTCCTGCATGAATGAGTTCATATACTCTTGCACTATAGGCTTATGTTTCAGTTTTCTGAATTGGAAACTATTTCACTCAGCTTTCCATAACCGTGAAAAGTACCTAAGGTAAGAAACTTAGAGAGATGATCTTTGGGTTAATGATTTCATATCCTCCAATCAATGGTCATCAGACCCATTGCTGTGGGGCAGCTTATAGTAGAGGAAAATCATTTACCAATTGCTAGGGAACAAGGAGAAAGAGGAAGATACCAGGCCAGCCTCCCACAGTTGCTTTCAAGGGCACCTCAAGACTTTAAGTTCTCTTCTAGGCCCCACTTGGCTGTTGAAGGTCCCATCACTCTCTGATAACATCGATCAAACATTTGTTTACCACATGGGTCTTTGAAATATCTGATCAAAACTATAGCAGGTACCATTTGTGGTCAATTTTCCCATCTAAGTAGTAACCAGGTCCAACAGTGCTTAACTTCTGAGATTGTATGACATACAAAGTAATATGGTCATAGACCATCAATGTTACATCTCAGTTTTGGTGTTTCTCACTTAAATGTGTTTCCTACTTTTGATTTCATGTATCTGTATCTCTGATTTCCTTTGCTGATACGACTGATACATATCCTTTCTTTTTTTACTCTCTTTTTTTCTTTGTTGGTTTTGTTGAGACAGGGTTTCTCAGTGTGTATCCCTGGTTATTCCGGAACTCTCTGTGTAGATCAGGCTAGCCTCAAACTCACAGAGATCTGCTAGCCTCTGTCACCCAAGTGCTGGTATTAAAGGTGTGTGCCACCACCACCCAGCACATCCTTGCTTTCTTAAGTGGAACATAAAAGCATAGTTTAACTCATGGTCAAAATTAGGAATATTAGATATTGTGCTAGTCTGTAATGACAAATCATGTATAACATCAACGCAGACTCAGGAAAGCCAGAATACTATCTGACTCTTTCTGGTGGCTTATGGCTCTTATTCCCCGAGATTTACTATTGGCATCAGCACTAGAGTTAGGGTTAGGGTTGTTAGGGTTAGGCTTGTTAGGGTTAGCTTGTTAGGGTTAGGGTTAGCATCCAAAATGATGCTAGGGCAAATAACCTCCTGTATTTTGCTGCTTTGCTTCTTCACATCCTTTTCTCAATACATAGTTTTGTCTTCTACTTCAGAGGAAGAAAAGAAACTTTCAAACAGAGGACAACAGCTTTCTGCCATCAAATGGATAAATGAACCAGCTATGCATTCACCTTCCCTTCCTTCCTCCTGTAACCATGGAGACAAGTCTTTCCTTTCTCTTATTAATGCTCATCTCTCTCCGTATTCTTGAAACTCCATCCCCTTTGTCAATAATATCTTTATAACTTTAATCTATAGTCTATTCTTGGTTTCTTTCCATCAGATATAAGTGTACTTAACACCAATTTTTATGACATTCCAGCTAAGATTCTCCCTATAGCTCTACCATCTATGTCCTATAGAACTAGCATTAAACACAGTATCCTGAGGGGAAGGGTACCCATGAAGAAGGGTACACATAGGGAGCTGAGGGTTCAAGGGTTCTAAGAACATTTTTTAAGCAACCAGTGAGAGTTACTCAGGTAAGGCAGCAAGTAGGTCAAAACAGACCTGAGATAGCTGTAGATGGCCACGTAAGAATATCTGTCCCACAAGAGGAAAGGAAAAGGCTCAGAGCCTATAATAAACAGCAAATTAATACATATATATCTATACTTCCTCCTCAAATTACACTATTATATCTCGGACACACACTGAGAAACCCTGTCTCAACAAAACCAAAAAAGAAGAAAAAAAAGAGAGTAAAAAAAGAAAGGATAGTATTAGTACTTTCTTGTATAGACCACGAGCCCACAAATAATGACACAGAGACTTATTATTAATATAAAATCTTGGCTTTAGCTTAGACCTTTCCTCTGCTAGCTCTTTAACTCAAATTAACTTCTTATTAATGTATGTTCTGTTACATGGCTTGGCTACCTCTACTCTGTACTGTATGTCTGACCTCTTCAGAGTCTCCCTGACATTTCTTGCTTGCCTCCATTCCTTCACCCCTTTCTTTTTCGCCCCAGAAATCTCACCTATTCTCTCCTGCCTAGCTATTGGCTGTTCAGCTTTTTATTACACTAATCACAGCAATCAATACATCTTCACACAGCATACAGATGTTCTGCAACATTTCCCTTTTGTCTAATTAAAAAGGAAATGTTTTAAACTCTAACATAGTAAAACTGTATACAGTACTAGCAATTATCAGGTAAGAATTATGTCCCGACCAGCGGGACAAAAGAACAGGGACCCGTGACCTAGAGAGAAGAAATGGAAGGGGCAAGAGACATGAAGAATGACACAGCAAGACAGTATTCTGTTCAAGCTGGGTGATTTTTTATTTTTCTCAGGGGGTTTATATAGTAAAGAAGGAGGTCAGCAGCACAGAGAGTCTTGGGGAAGGGTTGCTATTTGACCTAATCTGTGGGATGTGTTAGCTGCAGATAATTTGCATAGGTGTTCCTTTCTATCAGGAAGATAAAGCTATTCCTGGCAACCTAAGAGTCAGGTAATTGCTGGTAAATGGCTAACTAATGGGAGGGGAATAGAGGCCTATAAACATGGCTAACTTATAAACTGAAAATGGCTAAGCTAACATAGCTATACTAAAAGCCAAATACAGGCAGAATTACATTCATAAAGTTCTGTCTAGTTATATTTCACAAATAGGGAGAGAGTAATATATTATGTATTCTATCTTAGTGAATCCAAAGTTTTATACATAAACCACCTTTTATCATAACTGTATTACCATCCCAAAAATATCTTTTTATACCTAAAAACATTTTCTTAGATAAACAACTTTGGCTTTTGAGTTTCTCAACCTTATAAACTTCATATCTCTTGTAAGTTTCTTTTCTGAATTTGGTAACAAGAAAAACTATAACTATCTGGTCTTCAGTTCCATCAAAGACTCAAAAAGAATATATTACTTGAGTAAACAGGACGTGAGGACCATACAAATCCCAAAACTATAGAAATGACAGACAGCTGGCTGCCTGGACAGTTCACTTGAGGTTCCTCTCCAATGCTGGGGCATTTGTTTTAAGCCTATAGTCCTAACATATCTTATAGACTTTTCTGTAAAACAGGAATTTTGAAGGACTGTCCTACCTCATCTTGGTAAAGTTCAGCTGTTACTTTCTTTTGTATCCTGTTTGTCCAATTTGGACATCATACTGTCAGCAGTCAAGGCAAGGACAGATTTTTTTGCCCAGTAGCTAACTTTGCCACAGTGAAAGCAAACTCCATATGGAAGTTCTTTGATGCCCATCATACTTTTTTGAAGTAAATTGGTACTGAGAGAAGCAGACATATCTCACTGTCATAAAGAGCCTTATGTCATTAAAACATCTTAAACTCCATATTCTATAGGTCTCTGGGGGCATTTAAAGACTATCTTACCTATCTAAAATATATCTATTTAATCTTGAAAACATACTTAACATTACTATAAGTTTGATTGCTATGGGTTAGGGTTAAGAAACCCACAAATAAGGACACAGAGAATTGATAAGAAAGCTTGTTCTTAGCTTAGGCTTTCCCCAAGCTAGCACTTATAATTCAACCTGCTCATATTAATCTATATTCCACCATTTGCTTTGGTTCCCTCTGCTCTGTACTGTGTATCTAGCCTCTTCAGAGTCTTCCTGGTGTTTCCTGAATGCCTAGAAAGATCTTCCTTTTCCTTTTTTTCACCCCAGAAATCCCACCTATCCTAGCTATTGACTGTTCAGCTTTTTATTACTGCAATCACAGCAACACATTTTCACACAGTGAACAAATATTTTGCAACAAGCCTGGTATGGGGCAGGCGGTGGGGAGAGAGAGAGAGAGAGAGAGAGAGAGAGAGATATAGATATCGTTCTAGAATAGAGAATAGCCAGGGCTACACACACAGAAACCCTTTTCTCAAAGAAGGAGGAGGAGAAGGAGGAAGCAAGGATGTATATAGTTGTTTTACAGCGTATATATAGTTGAGAAATCTAAAGCTTAAATTGTAACTGACCAGTGAGAAGCAGAATTCATGCAGATTAACAATCTAAGCATGATCACATATTTTCCATTTCTGCAGTCTCCCATTGAATCACACTTTCTCCCAAAATTGCCATGCAAAAGGTTTGACTTGCTTGAAAATAGAACTTTCATTTTTCTGAATTTCATACAGTGTTTTAGGACCAATGAGGGAGAACATTATTTAAACTAATTACTATTCTTTTCACTTTCAGAATATATATCATGCATAGCTTATGTTATGAAATTTATTTTCCTTATTTTTATGGTAAGTTTACAGTTTCAGACATATTAAGAAAGAAAATCATAAGAGAAAATGAAATTATTTATCATGGCTATTAGGTATGATTTTTTTTTGTTGCTACAAAAACAAGTGTTTAAATGACTATTTTCTCAATGTATGTTTTCAACAATCTTACAGAGCATCTGAGAATAAAGTTTCATTGACTAATACCATTCTGTGTCTAATTTTATAAAAAGGCACATTTATTTGGAAAAAGTACCTTTGAAGACTCTGAATTTAACACCTCCTACATAATTAGTTGTTGGGATAAAATATTGTTAAATCGCAGGCTGCTAAGTTTATAACCCATGCTGATTTAGTAAGTGCTGTTTCCTTTTTTCAGTTTTTGTGAATGTAGTGTTTTTTAAGGTTCTGATACGGAAAACAGTTTTATTTACTGAAATATTTTAGAATGCTTTAAAAACACATGTAAATGTTAAATGCACAGTTACCCCTAACGATAGTCCTTTTACTTAGTATTTACTCTCTTGCCAAATGATTTACTACACAAAATAAAGCAATTAAATTTCCTTGCAGTGTCTTTTTAATTGTTTTTTCTCCTTAAAACTCAACTCTAAACTGTGTTTTCAGTTCCCACAAGTAACAGTTTTAATAATAACCTATTGTTTTAAAAACATCTAGGATCTGTAAAAA
Source organism: Sigmodon hispidus (assembly GCA_004025045.1). Taxonomy (NCBI): domain Eukaryota; kingdom Metazoa; phylum Chordata; class Mammalia; order Rodentia; family Cricetidae; genus Sigmodon; species Sigmodon hispidus. The sequence goes on from PVIH01006023.1 coordinate 15,015, forward strand.
ATTATATTATTCCTGTATTGCTTGTAAATATGTACATTGTTAAAATGAAAAAATGGGGTCCCTTCTCATTTACACTGATAATATTACAGGATACCTTTCAATTGGAAAAGAATTACTAGAAAATTACATGCCTTTGGTAGAGCATGTCCCATAATCTTAAGGAAAATGTATGTCACTTGGCTGGAATGTTGATGATCTTAGTGTTGGAAGGGTATAAAATACAATTTTCTACTTGTGAATGTATTCAGAGGCTTTCTTGATCATAACTAACTATGTGTAGATTATTATTAAGCTCATTATATAATACATTTTATGTCTTGAAAAAGAAGTTAGAATGGGTACCCTTGCTGCATCAGAAGAGAATTACCACACTGGCATAGGAGGCTAAGAACAACCCTTTAAACATGCTTATGAGTACATTACAAAGGAAGCGATCTTGTTTCAGGCTAGGTAGTTGGGCATTAAGAGAAACTTAGAACAGGAGCCAGAGTTGCTATGGAGAGCTGAAGAAAGGAATCCAGATGCATGGCAGCTCTTTCACAGCTGGAACTGTCCTTATAGGACAGGTCAGAACAGCGCTGCTCTTACCCCTACTGTCGCCATGGTCGTGGTCAACACTTTCTGAATGCTGGCAAAGAATTTGCAGCTGCTTTGGTGTAATCAGAGGCCCTGGTTGTGGAAGACTGCACACAGTTTGAGAAAGGGAGTTGAATCTCGTAATAGGGTGGAGGAGAGGATACTTGGTGCCATGCTTGGCTTGAGGGGTATGGAGTTAATCTCTAATTATGAGTATTAAGAAGTAATGCCATTATCACAGGTGTAGCTTTGTTATCTCGGGAATCATATTCCTGATGAAAGACTGTTTGGTCCCTATCACTTTTTTTGCACGCAATCTCTATTACCCCTCTGCCAGGGACCATCAGCATAGCTCTTATGGCACAGGCCACTTCCATATGTAAGAAATGAAGCTATGTTCTTCACACATCACCTGGTTTCAGTTATTCTGTTAAAACAGCACATGATGAACCAAGAAACTGAGCAGGCCCAGTACGATGAGCTGTTGTTTTGTGAACCAACCTCAGGACAACTAATCTATCATCCACCTTAGGTCTAACTATCTAAAACTGATTTCTAAGTAAGTTGGTTAAATTGCTAACTTTTTTGTTAGTTTTTGAGACATGTTTTTTTTTTAGCCCAAGTTAGGCTAAAACTTATCAAGTTTTCATTGAACTTAAGGCAGTTCTCCTGACATTGCCTATTTGGTGCTGAGATTTCAGCTTTAAGTTGCTGAACTGATGTTAGCATATGAGTTCTCTGAGGCATCTTAGGTACTCAGTGGTATTGTCAGAATATTCATCCTTTCAGTGATGTGGCCTAACTGAATGCCAGGACCACTCTTCAGAAGAAGCTCAGAAGCTATCCTAATTATGTTGCCTCCAAGAGTTCTTTTACGTTAGAGTATAGGGATTTTTTTGTTTTCCATACTGGAGATTAAGGGCTTCAACTATGCTTTTAAGCACTGTGCCATGTGCTGTATACCCAGCCTCAACTTCTGGGTTTTTAATCTTTTTTGATTAGGAGACTACCTCCTAATGCAAATCACAATATTTTAAGCATGGTTTCTTAAAATACAATATTCCTTATTGATAATAGGCAAAAGTAATCTTACATGAGACACAGATGAATTTTTTTGATAAGTAGTTTATGTCTACAAAACTTACATAAATTGATATTAAAATATTTATCATTTAGTATTTATATATAATTGTGGTCTATATTACAACACATACTTGATTTGGGGATGGGGCTAGTAATGGTAGAGATTAAAAAAACAAAACAAGACTAGTAATAGTATGAGACTATGAGGGGATGTCTAGCAGGTGGTATAAGATTGCTGAAGTTTTAGTCACTAGTCTGAACTTGTGGCTCAGAAGTCACATCCACACACAATAATCCTTAACCTTTGTTAAACTGTGGGAAATAAGATAGCTAAGACATTGACCTGTCTTAGGAGGCATCTGCTCTTTGTTCTTTGAGGTCAGCACAGTTTTAAACTTTGCCTTTTTTTGTTTGTGATAATTTAAAGCCTTTAGAAGGGTCTAATATTAAGTATCACAGAGATGTTGAGTACTACACAATTTTATCTTAAATATATACTTGTACTCTATGTTTTTTCAAGAGGGATGAACATAGTGTCATATTTCAGCAAAAATATGATTATAACAAGTGAGTAAAATAAGGAATTCATCAAAGAGTTGTTTTTTAGCTCTTTGGAGACATTATTGCTATCAAGTACTACTGTGCTAGTGGGAAAATAGTTTTTGTGTCTCTAAATTGATGAAAATTTAGAAGGAAAAGCTGACATCTCAAAGGTAAGTAGTGATTGTTGAGTATACTTAGTATATAAGCTGTGTTGATTAGTTTTATGTCAACTTTGTAGGAGTCAGAATTATTTAAAAGAGGGAATCTCAATTTAGATAAAAGTTCCATATGATTGGCCTGAAGGCAAGTCTGTCAAGCATTTTCTTGATTAATGATTGATGTGGGAGGGCCCAGCTCACTGTGGTGGTACCACCCCTGGGCAGGTGGTTCTGAATTGTATTAGAAAGCAGACTAACAATCCATGGAAAGCAATCCAGAAAGCAACGTTTCTCTATGGCATCAGCATCAGTTTCTGCCTCCAGGTTCTTGTGTTCAGTTCTTGCTCTGACTTCACTGGATGATGGACTGCCAGCTGCAAAGTAAAATAAACCATTTCCACCCCAGGTTACTTTTGGTCATGGTATATTATCATAGCAATAGAAAAGTAACTAAGACATGAGTATTGCAAAGGTGTCCACTTGGCAGATAAATGTGCATTTATTTCAAAGGATATTTTAAAGGATATCAAATAAAAGGCCAAATAAATAGGTACATTGGATGAGACAAAGACAGTCTCAAACTTAGAATCTTCCATTCCAGTGGATTTGAGTAAAGCTCCCTTGCAATATACAAATACCTTCTTGTCCACTAACCTAAATCTCTCTAAATCCTCTTCTCGGGAGGTTGATGGAATCATTCTTATGTAAGCATGACTGATGAAATCATGGGTTGCCATGAGTCATCAACTCAACTCAACCCACCCACCTTTAGAGTAGGGCTGGCAGCTCTAGTTCTCTAGTCATCATTGGCCTTCCAGGTGACCAATCCCCATCCTGTATCTATCTAGAAGTCTCAGTCACCAGTCCCATTAGCCTACAAAAGACACTGTTTTCACTGCTGAATTGCAAGGGTTTTATGAGCTGTGTATCGAAAACCAAGGTAGAGAAACCAAGTATTTCTTCTAATATCCCAGCATGGCAAGTTGCATACATCAGATATAAGCTTCCAGTCTTCATACATCTATATCTAAAGGATGGGATTTTAGAGTTTCATGGCTCTTCTATGCCTAGCTTAGCTTTTGCATTTTTCTGTTTCATTAACCTGTTTGTGATTTCTTAGTCTGTCCTCGGTGTGTCTATTTTGAGTCAAATGAGCATGGTAAAATCAAAGTTCAAAGATGATACAGCACCATAGCATCTTACATTCTCTGACTTTGGCCTTACTGTGTTATCAACCATTTGATGTGTGTAATATTTAAACAGTTTTTTTGACAGTAAAATGTTTAGTATCTGTCTTAGCTGAGGTGTTACTGCTGTGAAGAGACTCCATAACCCTGGCAACTCTTATAAAAGAAAACATTTTATAGGGCTAGCTTACAGTTCAGAGCTTTAGTCCTTTATCATTATGGTAGCATGCAGGCAGACATGGTGCTGGAGAAGGAGCTGAGAGTTCTACATCTTGATTCACAGCATAAGCAACTGTGTCCCATATTGGGCATAGCTCGAGCATAGGAGACCCCAAAGCCCACCCCCACAGTAACACATGTTAGTGCCTCTCCCTGTGGGGCCATTTTCTTTCAAATCACTATACACCTATAGTTTAGATTTCTATCTGGAACATACCAAGAACTGAAAAAATTAAACACTCCAGACACAAAACTGCCTATTAAGAAATAGTCTAAAAAAGAAAGGAGCAAAAGAAAGACATAGAGGTAGACCAGTGGTCAGTCATGGTCTTAGTTAGGGTTTCTGATATTGTAATGAAACACTATACTGAAAAACAAAAGGTGTATTTGGTTTACACTTCCACACCATTGTTTATCAGCAAAGGAAGTCAGAACAGAAACTGAAACAGGGCAGGATTTTTTGTTTTTGAGGCTCAATCTTGTGAATTTGTTTATCCTTAGTTACTACCTGTCTTTTAACACAGCCATAGAGGGAGCTCAGGTGTTGGATGTACATACACAGTAGGGTCCATCATATATACTTTTATTGAGCAGTTGTTTTTGTTTTTGTTTTGTTTTGTTCTTTTACATACCAACCACGGTTCTCCTTTGTTCCTCTCTTCCCAGTTACCCCCAGCTTTTCCCAAACCTCCCCATCCATTCCTCAGAGAGGGTAAGGACTCTCAGGCAGAGCCAATACAGCCTGGCAATTCCAGTTGGGGCAGGACCAGTCAGCCTGCTTTTTTTATATATATAATCCAGGACCACAAGCCCAGGAATGGGACCACCTTAAAAATTTAGGCTTTTTTTTTTTTTTAAAAATCATGTTTTATTTGTTAACTATTAGACAAAACAAAGAGTTGTTGGTTTTATTTAGGCAATATTTTACTAAGCATTAGGTGGCAGTAGTGTGTTAGACTTGACTTTTACCTTTGGATTTTTTTTTTAAGCTTTCATAATCTTAATTGCTATAAAAGTATAAAGGACACCTTTATAGTACTTTCATACATAACATTTTGTAACATAATCTTACTTGAAGCAAATAAACTTCATAAAACTGAACAAGACGCAGCCATGTCAGTCAATGAGTATCTCTCTCTAAACTGTACCTGTGTTGCTTAGGGAATCACTCCTACAGAGTCTTAGCAGCAATTTCTCACCGAATGATGGCTGCCTTATGATAGATAACTGTGATTGCAGTAATGAGACCCAGATGATGTCAGAGGGTGTGGGGTTTTTAAAATGTCCTAAGAAGCTTCAGGTGTTCTAGTTGTACTCAAGAGTCTCTGTCCATATTAAGGTCACCTATTTTGTTTATTGAGTTTCATTTTAGACATATTTCTCTAATCATTGAGTGGAAAGGATTAGGCATTATCACCAGAACTCAAGTTTTATGTGTTTAATCCCTCATTAGTTTGAATGTGTGTATTAAAAATTCCAGTGCTTATTATGTATATTTAATTTTTATGATAGCTTCCTAAGACCTGTTAATATCACAATTTGATTATAATCTAGTTAATCTAGTCAGAAATTATATTTAAGGAAAGCTGTATATTTTAGCTCCACAAAAGCATTTCTGCAAAGAAAAGAAATAGGAAGGAAGGTATTTTGAGCTGATTCAGAGGAGAAAAATAGAATGTCACATTTCTCTTCTTTACTTTTCTCTCTCAAGGGTGACGCACTTGGGGGAATTCAAGCCAGTGCGCTCATTTCACTAATATGGCAGAATGATCAATTAATAGAAGAAGAGCAGTAGAGCATTGACACAGTGCACCACCTAATTAGTACCGACCGCCTTGGTGGCCACCAAGAGCTGCAGGTTGCTACAGGAGAGCATCACTGGGCGGGGGTGGGGGGTGTCACTGTCTTTATGTCACTGCTCTTTACAAGGATGACTTTATCTTGGTGTCAGTTGTTCAAGTCCTTAATTACACAAAAACAAAATAAAAGTTTTTTCTAAACCCAGAGGACAGATAGAATCAGCAGTCTTCTGGTGATGATCATTGGAGGAGACTGGAGGTCACTGTTTACTTTACAGTTTTAGAAGTCGCTGTTCAACATGTACTGTAGAGGTCTGCCTTCTATTTCTTAATTTCTCGTTCTTGTGAATTTAGTTCCTCCAAACCCACCTCATTATGCTTCTTTTGAAAAATATCCACACTATGAATGTTGCAAATTGTTTTCTGCAGCCCCCTCTCTTTTCCTGACATGTCCATTTCTTCTTTCAGTCTTCTTCCCCAGCTCCCATATCCTTCTTTAAAAGCTCCCTTCTCTTCTCTTTCCTCTGCCTGACTTTCCTGCTTGCCCCGCCCCCACTTCCTCTTTTTTCTTTTATCTTCCTCTTTTGCTCCTTGTTAGATCTGCCCGTAACTAATCTCAAAAGGAGACTCTAATTTGCCCCTAAAGACTGTTAATTCGGTACTGACGTGTTGCAAAAGTTCTAAAATCTGTCAAATAGACCAACTCGTTTCTTAAGCATTCCTGGTGTTAAGATGGCTCTTTTGGAGGCTGGATGCAGCAGAGGTCCTAGCAGCCAAGGGGAGATATAAACATCTTTGTTCATATTACCTGTCATTGCGGCCATGTCATCACACTGGAGCATACTCTAAGGCCCATTCTGTAGGCTGTGGGAGGATAGTAGATGTCATATTCTATTAGAATTAAAATCAAAATGCTATTCATGATAATTCATTAGTAAGGGCTGCCTGCATATCTCACGGACAGAGTGAGTGTAGGACATGTCCACACAAAAGAACTCTCATCTCAATGGGGATAAGAGAGTTTATTCTGGAGCCGAGCAACACAGACTTGGGCTGCCCCAAAGGTTTCTCTTAGCCTTTTGAATGGGTTTTGTTAAGTTAATACATTCCAAATACTTGTTATCTGTCAGTTATAGGATGTTAAGTCAGAGACAGGATTGTACAAGTAATGTCCTACTGTTTTAGGGAGCTAAAGGTAACCCATGGTGAATTGTAATTAGGTTCTAGACATTCAACATTCCAAACTTCAGTTTGCTATTGTAGAAGCTTCAGTCTGAAAAGTGCAGCTCATTTCTGGGAACTTTCCTTCATAAACAGCATATTATATTGGCTGTATACAGATATACACGTATGTTTTACTTAAGGTTTTTATTGCTGTAAAGAGACATCATGACCACGGCAACTCTTGTAATGAAAAAACATTTAATGTTCTGGCATACAGTTTCAGAGGTTTTGTCCATTATCATCATGGTGGGACATGACAGCATGTAGGCAGACATGATGCTGGAAAAGGACCCCAGAATGGAGAAGGAGCTACATTTTTATCCCTAAAGAATCTTTTAGATTCCTTTAAGGAAGGACTAGAAGAAAGAAAGAAAGACCAAGTGGATGAAAGGAGGTATAAGAGCCAAACACGGCTACCTAGTGTTTGAAGGGTAAGAAACAAGACATGGCTGTTTGAATTTAACTTACAGTGGCCAAACTATTTGGGTTTTTCTCATTCTTCTGTTTTGAGAAGAGATTAAGGATATAATGAGTATGAGAATTTTAAACTTTATTTAAAGATTTGTTTTTAAAATTGTTGAAGGTGATGAATCTATTGTCTTCAGAAAATTTTCTGATAGCTCTTTATGCTATGCTAATGCCCTAGTGAAGTGCAGGTGGAGGGGTTCTTTATGAGAAACTGCTGGAGATGCTCTTGTGATTGACAGCAACTGGGTCTGATTTACTCATGCAAATTGCCTTCCTACCCTTCTCTCAGCCTTACTTCCCCTTTTCATTTCTCAATGGATACTCAAAAGGATGCTTTTACTATCTTCAGAGATAAATATCTCAAAATACTGTGATCAGTAGAGCCAATAAATATAAGAACTCTAATTAAAAATACCCAAGTTAACCTATTTTTAACTGCACTTATTTAAAGTTTCTTAGTGACAGTATATATTTAGTGTGTTTAGAATGACTATCAGTGTAATGTCATGGATTGCTGTCTCAGAAACTATTGGCAAAAAAGAAAAATAGAAATCCAGATGTTACCTATCCTGGATAATTTTATAACAACTTGACAGAAGCTAAAATCATCTGAAAGGGAGTGAACCTTCAACTAAGACAATGCCTATGTAAGACTGGGCTATAGGCAAGCCTGTAAGGCTTGATTGATAGGGGAGGGCTCATCCCACTGTGGATGGTACCATCCCTGGCCTGGTGATCCTGGGTTGCATAAGAAAGCAGGCTGAACAAGCCACATGGAGCAAGCCAGTAAGCAGGACCCCTCCATAGCCTCTGCACTGCTTGAGTTCCTTTTCAGACTTCCTTTTATGATGAATGATAATATAGAAATGTAAGCCAAATAAACCCTTTTCTCTCCTACTTAGTTTGATCATGGTGTTTCATCATAGTAATAGTTACCCTAAGTAGGACACCACTGAATTGTTTTTCTCCAAGGTGGATATAGTATATGATTGATATGACATACAACTACAGTGTGGCCAAAGTCCCGGTCTAATACTGTTGAGTCTAATGATGTGGTCAATGGAGGAAGTGTTGTCCCTTATCAGATCTTTTCATAGTCTCAGCTAATGGGGGAACACAATAATTACTTGGTCAGTAGGGACCAGACACAAAAGAGCAAAACTGATTTAAACTGAATGTATTCTTCTTCATCCCATCTGAAATGCTAAGTCAGCAAATTTCAAATGGGGCTTTTGTGGGAAGTTTTATACATACAACTTAAATTTACAATTATTTAGTTGTGCAAATTATTTATTTATGCAAAGAGATACTATATAGATCTCTATCCAGACAGTGGTAAATAGAAAAGGTCATTTGGAATTAATACCCTATGTTGTCTTATTAAATACATTATTAAAATATTGTTTTATTAAACTATCTTGAAGTTCCTAGAAGTTTTACACTGTATTTTATTTTGATAGTATAAGTATCATAACTTATATCGCATTGTTTTCCTGTAAAGCTGAAAATATTTGCCTTAGTAGATACCATTACAGTATTGAGCAGCTCAGCCTGTTGTGAATTATACTATCCTTCTTTTAAAAAAGTCAGCAGACTTAAATACCATTGGCAGCATATAGTTTAGAGTTCATTAGCTTCTTCATCAGCAAAGTAAGGTGGTATGAACAGTATAATAAGAGGTTGGCATTTATAATTAAGAAACAAAGTTTCAAGTATCAAAAGCTTTCTGCTTTGCAACCACAGTATGATTTTTATTATGGTGCTCTAAAAGTTAACATAATTGGAGGGGGGGATTCACTCAACATTTATTAGCCTTTTAAAAAATATGTGCGTTCTTGGCAGAATGTGCCTGTCACAAGACTTTAATGATGGCATCCATTTGATGACTGTCCTTAACTTCTGTGCTTTAAGCGGTAGAGACTGACAGTGCTCTTCTCATCCTTCCCTGTGCTCACAGCCTAGAGAGCATGGTGTGACTCCTGAGTTCTCCGAAGGTTTACGATGGGCACACTTGTGGTGATATATATTATATATTTAATAAAATAGAATGGAATATCAGAAAGAGGAAACAAACCACAGCCAATTCTCATGCAGCCAACTTCTCAGGCTGAACAGGGTAAGTGCTGTCTTTATAGGTCCTTTAGCCTGCCTGGTCGCTTCTACAGAATGACTGAATTTCTGCCTTCTTCTGCCATGTATTTCTTTCCCGTCCAACTATTTTACTTCCTGGTTCAACTGTGTATCATCCTAGAGTTAGGATTAAAAGTGTGAGCTGCCATTGCTTTGCCTGTTAGGTCTTTAACTTATAGAGATCCACAAGTATCTCTGTCTCCCTAGTGATAGGATTAAAGGCACAGGACACCACTTGGGTGATTCTGTCCTCTGATATTCCAGACTGATATCAACACACACACACACACACACACACACACACACACACACACACACACACACGCACACACACACACACCTCTGTCTGGGGAGTGTGGTGTGACTCTGGGGTTCTCTAAAGGTTTGTGCTAGGCAAGAAGTAGTATTTTTCTCAGAAGTAGTAGCTCTCAGACCATGTTAGTTCTGCAGATCTGAGGACAACATCCTGATCAGCACTTAGGTGACACTGTGACAGTCACTCCTGACTTAGGAATTGAGAAAATACTTCATATATGGAGAGAATCTAAGTTCAGAACAAAATCTTCCACATCTAACAGCTGGTTGACAAGAGTAATAGGAATGGTGATTATCAGTCTGAAAACAGATAACGAATACTTCTGGTATAAGACTACATCACTGTCTTTGTAATCTTTCTTAGTATATTGAAGTATTCTCTATTTGTATACTCTAAGTTTTCTATTTGTACTAAAGTTTCTTATCCTAAGGAATTGAAAAATTTAAGTTTTTCTTTCTGTAATTAAAAAAATTTCCTCAAATGTGAAGAAACTATTGGAAAGTCATTGCTGTCATGCCATTTGAGAATAGTGAAATAAGCAGTTAGTTGAGACTTTGGAAACAGATACTTTGTACTAATAGGATAAAGAAAGAGTCACAAAGAAACAGGCGTGGTGGCTCAAGACTGTAATCTCAGGACTGTGCTTGCTCAAAAAGGAGATTGCTATGTGTCAGGCCAGCCTGAACTATGTGATGAGTTGAGTTCCAGGGCAGCCTTGGCTACTTTAAGCTCTTGTCTCAAGAAAGTTTTTCTAAAAGGATCAAAAAGACAGTATCTCTATTTTGGCTGTTGTACATTTGTGATATTTAATGTGCTTTGACTTTCCAGCCTAGCCCCAGGTTTGGACCCACTCGCAGCCCAGCTTTTGTCTAGCCCCGAATAATCACACAAAAGCTTATATTAATTTCATGCTGATTGACCTATGGCTCAGACATATTGCTAACTGGCTCTTTCATCTGAACTTGTTCTATTTCCATTATTCGTTTAGCCATGTGGCTTAGTATCTTTTCTCAGAGCAGCATGGTTGTCTTCTTTCCTCTGCTAGCATCTCTCCTGGTGTCTATGCTCTGTTCTTCCTGTTCCTAGAGTTTTCTTAGTCTGGTAGCCCCGCCCACACTTCCTGTCTGCCTTCTGGCCAATCAGCTTTTTATTAAACTAGTAGGTGGGACAGTGTACCAGAACATAATCCCACTGTAAGTAATTAACACTTAAAGAAAAAAAATCAAAAACATTTATGTGGAAAGGAAGCCCTGAGTGTGTGAGACCTTATTAAATTTGTGCATGGACATGGGCACAGCCATGTTAAGGAACTTAAATGGTGAAGCCTTCCCCTGTTTCAGAGTAAGGGCAAGAGGGATAGCAAAGCCCTCCTCTG
>PVIH01006023.1:26192-116356 GCA_004025045.1 Sigmodon hispidus
TTTTTTTTTTTTTTTTTTTTTTTTTTTTTTTTTTTTTTTTTTTTTTTTTTTTTTTTTTTTTTTTTTTTTTTTTTTTTTTTTTTTTTTTTTTTTTTTTTTTTTTTTTTTTTTTTTTTTTTTTTTTTTTTTTTTTTTTTTTTTTGGTTGTTGTTGTTGTTTTTAGTTTTATTTGGATTTTGTGGGTTGTTGTTTTGTTTTTTTACTCTGCCTCAGCATTGAGTGTCAAAATGTTGTTGTTGTTGCTTTCTCTGGGGGGCCTGCCACCCAGCTCCCAAATAAATCACACATGGAAGGCTTATTCTTACTTACACATGCCTGGCTTCAGTCTGACTTATTTCTTGCCAGCTTTCCTTAAATTATCTGTCTAACATTTGCCTCAGGGCTTCCTCCCCCCCCCTTTTTTTTCCCCTGTATCTCTCTTTCTTGCTCCATTGCTGGTTGTATAGCTGGCTCCTAGCTGTCCTTCTCCTCTTCTGGTTCCTTTCTTCCCAGATTTTTCCTCTTTTTATTCTCTCTCTGCCTGCCAGCCCTGGCTATCTTTTTTCCTGCATTGTTATTCACCATTCAGTTCTTTATTAGACCATCAGGCATTTTAGACAGGCAAAGTAACACAGCTTCACAGGGTTAAACAAATGCAACATAAATAAAAGTAACACACCTTAAAATAATATTCTACAACCTTAGCTGTCTTCCTCTGGGTGTCCACAGTTTGAAGACTGCCCCTTACAGAGACTGCTTCTGAGATTAGCGAGACCAGCTTCCTGGTGCCCTGATACCAACCCTTCCGCCTTTTCCTCCTTTTATTCTGATGTAATGACACAGCTCTCCTCCACTACTCCCCACAATGGCTCAGCTGTTCTGATACCCTGGCTCCCTGTTCTACTCAATATACTAAACACCTTGAACTTCTGAGCTTCTCCAGTTTCTCCACCGAGAACCCAGTCCACCTGATGTCAGCTTTCTGTATGCTTGTCCTTCTATTTGTCTTCAGTCTTTTGTGGTCCCCAGTGAATGTAAGGCTCCAGGGCTTTGCATGGACAAAGCATGTTTATATATTTATTGTGTGCTTGGGTGTGTGTGTGTGTTCCAGTACTTACTGGAATTGCCATAAGCACTCAAAGTAGAACTATTTCCATAAACTATTGGTAACTCAAACTTTTTCACTAATTTCAATTCATATTAGGTTTTTCATTAATATTTTATTTTCCTATACTTTCCTGTTTTATTTTTTGCTTTGTGATGTTGACTGGCCTTAGACTTTCAGCCAACATCCTTCCCTAGCCTCCTCCATGCCAGGATTATAGGTGCGATCCACCACACTTAGCCATTTTTATTCCTTTTTGATAATAGAAGAATTTTCTCACTAATTTTTCCATCTTACTGGTATTTGCTATTTTTTTTAAAAAAATTTAGATATATCTGAAATTTCTTTTATTTGAGACATAGCCAGGATTCAATGAAAAACTGATCAGTTCTCATTTTTGGTTTTTGTTTAGTTTCAGTACCATAACTAGCACCCTAAAACATACAGAACATCTTTTTTAAAAAAGGGTTCCCCCGAAAACATACAGAACATCTTCTTTTTTAAAAAGAATTCCCTCGTGCCCTTTCATCAATTTCTACCCATTCCTATTTGTCATAAAACAGATTTGTCAAAATTTTATTTCATATGAATTTAATCTTATAGCATGTGTTATATATTTGAATCTGTTCCTTTTGTTCAAAAAATGCTTTATAAGTTCTTTCTCTGTTTCTGAATATATCATAGCTTTTAACTGTTCAATTGTATTCTTTTATAAGGATTTAATAACATTTATGAATCTGTATTCTCTTTGATAGGCATGTGTGGATTCTAGTTTTTTTTTTAAACTTTTGTTAATAAGATAATACATTTGTTTACAAGCTTTTGGTGAATATATATTTTATATTGTATTTCTCCTAGACAAAAAAGAACCCGAGGTGTATATTCATACACACCTATCCTATATTCTATTCTTCTACCATCTGAGTCCTGGGGATTGAACTTTGTTTGTCAGCGTGGGTATGCACCCAGAATGTACAACTGGGTCATATTATAGTTGGAACTTTTAGGTTTTCGAGGAACTTCACCAGTGGCTACACCAGTTTATATTCTCACCAGCTGGGAATAGGGCTCCTCTTTCTTCACATCATCACCAGCATTTATTGTTGCTCATTTTTTTGTTGCCGGGCAGTGGGACTGGGGTGAGATGGCATCTGTTTTTTGGTTACAGTTGGCTAGTGATGCTGAACTCTGGTGAATATCTATTGGCCATTTGTATTTTCTTCTCTTGAGAATTGTCTATTAACCTAGAATTCCATTTTTTAATTTTTGATGTTTAATTTTTATAGTTCTTTCTGTAGTCTAGGTTGTAATAAGCTGTGTAATTTGAGTTGGTATTTCCCACTTGTAGGCTGTCTCTTATTTAGGTGATTGTCTTCTTTGCTGTGTAGAAATTTAATTTCCTAGAGTCCTATTTGCCAGTTCTTGGGATTATTATCATTCTAATGAAATATATCCATTAATTGGCTGCTGTGGAATCAAATTGTACAGCCTTCAAGAGGGAAGCCACTTATTTCAGCAATAATCAGGAAAATAGCAAGTTAGGGGAAGATTAGTTCATATTTTGACTATCATAGAACTCATAATAAAAGCTAATGTTACCTTTCAGTTTAGAGGAGTTAGTTCCTGGTTTTGTAAAAATGTTCTTCATCAGATTGGTACATGATTAGGCCTATGAAGTTGATTTTCTGTAATAGTCTGTTAGAAATTACCTAGCTTTTAATCTGCACTACTTTTTCTCTAAAAGCTTCAAGTGACATTTCTTGGGCATTATTTAATACTTACAACATGCTGAGATTAAATGTTTCTACATGTAAATTTTCAAAAATTTATTCTTGGTTTTTGAAGCAGGGTCATACTATGTAGTAATCTGATCTAGTCTTGAATTCACCATGGACCTCTGATTCACTATGTAGCCCAAGGTGACCTATGTCTATTTAAGCTGTTTTAAGTACGGAAATAGAAAGTTGGAGCCACCATGCCTGGCTTTGAAATTTGTCTTAAATGTGCACTGGTGGCATATTTGGATGTTACACACAGTAACTTTGATCATAGGGAGCTTTGTTGTGCACATTGTTACAGGAATGCCTTATCTAGAGAGCTTTAATTCATTTTGGCTTTGGAATTTCCCTTGACTGTCTCAAACTTTGGGATATAAGGATAATGTTTATGAAGTAATAGATGAAACAGTAAAAACATCCCTTTTTTGTTGTAGTTGTTTGTTTTTTTCTCAAGGCAAGGTTTCTGTGTGTAGCTTTGGCTGCTCTGGGACTCAGAGATCCACTTGCCTTTGCCTACCTGGTGCTAGGATTAAAGGCATGTGCCATCACAGCCAGCAAAACTTCCTTTTTGTTTCTCAGTAATTATAGCTGTAGGTTTAGGTATCTAACTGCTATAATAACTGATTAATTTGGCATAAAGAGAAAAAAATTTGCTAAAGTAGAACTCAGTTCTCCTCGTTTGCCCTAGCATACATGATGTTTACTAGTTCTTCTGTTTAACCCAATAACTGAATCATTTTGGCTCTACTGATACAGATCAACAGCAGTGTGGGCCAGGTTACCATGACAATGCATCCATTGTTGAAGCCCACTGTTTAAGAAAATTAAACTTACCACTTGAATTCAATGGGAAATAAGGCTAACTAGCTTCATGGTACCATGACTTGCTATGCAAATTTGAATTTATCAACTTGAATGAAAAGTGAGAGTATTAAGGAAGTCAGTGGAAGAATCTGTTAGTACCATTACTTGGTAGTTGTCTACATCCACCTGTCATGGAATATAGATGGGCATGAAGATTTTCCTATTTATCAGAATGACCTGAGAAAGAAAATAGGACAATTGCTAGATCTGTTTTTGACATTTAAATGTGTTCTATAGTATGTTCCATAACAAGTATTGACTGTTTGGAAGACTCCTGGGTAGTGCTGTCACATGGCTTCTTATTTATTTGGTAATGAAAAAGTTACCCAGCTGAGCATCTACATTGTCTCCTGCATTGTAACATCCCAAATTCAATCTTTCATTTGTTGAGAGACTCGTTAGACATCAGAGACAAGACAACTAGAGAGAAAAGGAAGGGGTAGATGGGATCCCAGCAGCCCACATTGCATTAGCATTTTCCAGTTAGGAGTTAAGCAGAACTTCCTGGTTTTAACCACATAGTGTAAATGTTAAACATATTACTAAAAATTTCTTAGAGTTAGAAAGCTCATATGAGAAAGATATTTAATGAGCTTATATTAAAATATTTTATCGAGTTCCTTATAAATGTGGCCTAGAAACTATGAAAACTTCAGGGATGAGAAGAATATGAAAAGTCTTGTGTTTTTATAGTTAGCTGTGTTTTCACTTACAGCTGTATAATTTCATAATAAAACCATCTTTGTCCATTTTGAAATTTTATCTACATTGAAATTCATTATGTAAGGGAGCCATCATCTGTGTGGTTTGTGCTTTTCCTTTTCCAGGCCCTGCTGCTCTGCACGTACCAAGTTCTGTTTGTTTTAGTCACCTTCTGTAGGTAAATTGTCCAGGAGACCAGTGATTCCATGAGCAAATTATCCAGAAAATGCTGTCTTTGCACGTTGTGACAGAGCATGTCACTGATGGGTCTGCAGTTACTGCAGTGGTCTAATTAACCTGGCAGTTGTCTCCTGGGCCCAACACTGTTATCTCATTGCCTTGGCATCCTGGTTTCCATCTTCTCATTATCTTCTTAACTAAAGCTCGGGCTTATGATTGTTTTTGTTTTGTTTTAAACCGACTCCACTTAACTCTATTCACTGCCCTTATTTTTGATTGGCAGTATCATCCAGATAAACAAAGTACAGACATGCCAGCAGGAACCATGGAGGAATGTATGCAGAAGTTCATTGAAATTGATCAGGCATGGAAAATTCTAGGGAATGAAGAAACCAAAAAACTGTATGACCTGCAGCGGCATGGTAGGTACGTGTGGGGAGGAGACAGAGGCATGGACAGCCACAACTGGGAGCGTTTCCCAGATATTGCCACTATTACTCCTCCTCCCATCATTGGTTTTAATTCTGTCCTATTCTTAGTAGTGATTATTGAGAAATTAACAAAACCAGTAGGGTGTAGTTTCTTGTAAGGCACGAGAGGTGCTTTCTGTAAACTACTGAAAGTGTTCGATTTACACCCCAAATTAATAGGCATTATATGTTTAAAACTACTTGTTAGTAAACTTAGTTATGTATGCATTACAATCTTAAGTGTGTTATTTGAAAGACTCTAGATTGTAGCTAAGGTCATCTGCAGGAAGCTGTTACTCAGGTTAGCTCCTGTAAAACTTGGCTGGCTGTGCCTTTTGTTTTAAGATAGGTTTCATGATTAGCTACTCTTTATGAGACTGCTGTCAGTGGTGCTTTAGGAATGCACATTGCTTAAATAATTTTAAAGGTCATTTCTTTTTGCCTTTTGAAAATAGCTCCTTACAACAGTGACAAGCTGTTGGGAGAAAGAAAGAAAAATGTAGGTCATGTTTGTCACACATGAACTGTATTATATGAAGTGATAGGCTGTCTTTCAGCACTGGCCTTGGGACAGGAGTCCCTCAGCCTTATATTTGGACTTTCAATAAGCACCATACATGCAATGTGGGGAGCCAATAATTGGTTACAGCCTGTGGGGAAAACACTCAGTTGCTTCTCGCCAAGAACGCATCAGGTCAGCACTGAGATGTGATAGAAGCTCATGCCCGATCGCTGGCTGATTGTTGCACCCCTCCCATGCTGACACCAGCACACTGTCCACCTCACCAAAGGAATTCAACGCTTCTACTATTAAGATTATAAAAAGCTGAGAAGCAAGGCTTTGTTTCTCAATATGACATTACAGGATACAGCCAGTATTTGTAGGAATCCATACCATCAAAGGAATCTGGACCACTAAAATCACGTTTCTTTTTCAGTTTGTCATACCCTTGTGGTATTTGATTTTTCTCACCTCTTTTTTGAGACAATGTCTTTCTTTGTAGCCTAGTTGGTCTCATAATCAGCATGTGCACAGGCTGGCTTTAGACTTGGAGCAATTCTCTTGACTGCTTCCTGAGTGCTGGGATGACATGCCGCCATGCAGTTCTAGCATTTGTTTGTAATACTGTTTAGTTTTGTTGCTAATCATATCTGGACCCTTTTTACTTTTTAAAAGACCAGTGTTTTGATTCTTTTTGTTTTTTCTATTAGGTCATGAGTTTTTCTTTTTAAGGGATTTGTATTGATTTTCAAATGTGCCTTAAATATCTGCTTTTCTGTTTGGTATGTTCGTTTAATAAAATTTTATTTCTGGTAGAAAGAATGTAGAGGTACCCTCATTTGGGAACAAATTCTGTCCATAGGTTGGTCCATCCTTATAAACAGGGTTCACATGATAAGTTCCTATGACTGTAATGAACCTAATGCATTTGAGTATAATGGCATATTGAATGTGAGCTGGTCCAGCTTCATAAGTCCAAGCGTTTTATTGGTGCTGAATGTTCTCTGGTCTTGTTTCTTCATGGTTTTATCCATCTGTACTAATGTAGGTACAAGTTTGTTTAAGAACACTTCACACAAAACTGTACCCTAAGAAGTGTATGACAGAGACTGGAGAGATGTCTCAGGAATTAAGACCATTGGATGTTCTTCCAGAAGACCTGGGTTCAATTCCCAGCACCTGTATAGTGTTCATAACCATCTGCAACTTTAGTCTCAGGGGATCTAATGCCCCTCTGGCCTCTATGGGCACCAGACATGCCTGTTGAGCACAGATATATGCTGGCACAATTTCATATGTATAAAATATAATGAAGCATGCAGGGCATGTGTGTGTAGTGTCTGCATTTTTGCTACATATATAGTCTGTATTCTATATTATGTGAGTGAAATTGGCTAAAGATCTACTTTCTGAAGGGTAAGAGGAAAGCAAAAATTATGAAGTATTGTCTTTTACTGTGACATGCAGTGGGGTAAACCCCAAAATGGAAGAACTAGGAAACTGATTTAAAATGAGTACAGAATTGCATGGAGAGAGGATTAAAAGACATTAGAAATGCAAATGGTTAACTGAGTCTGAGAAGTTCCTAGAATTGCCCATTTCTTTTGAGCTTTGAATGTTTAGTTGTAAGCTTTTAATAAATTAGCATCTGTAGCCTAAAATATCATAGGGTCTTTTGTAAGTAATTGATGAGGTCACAATAAAGTTTTAAAAATTATGATTCAGATTAATAGCCCTGAATTTATATGTCAGTTTGCTTTGTTATTTCTTCAGGTGGGTTATTACTAAATTTATCTGTTTTAGGACAGAAGATGTTGGTTTCACATGTGAGATCAGATACACACACACACTACCAGGGCCACATGAGAGTTTATTCAGGAGACTTGCCAGGCGAGTACAGGGGCAGAGAAGCAGAAAATAGAAAAGAAGAGATATACTGCACATGGCCTCTCCTTTTAAGAGAGTGGGTTTAAGGGAGCACAGATTTACATGCCTAGGGGCGTGCCCTCCATACAGCTGTACTCTGCCAAGCCATGTTGGCTGGCCACTTACATGCCAGGCATTCTTATCTTACCCAGCGCCATGTTGGGTTCACCACATGGTTTGCCAGGAATCCTTACAGAAGATATAGAATAGCTTTTAATGACATCTGAGTACCTCATATATAACATAAATTCTGTTCTTTGTCAGAGGTTGGGAACATGAATGCTATGTTCCAATTTTAAATGGCCACTGGCCTGCTCTCATATCTTGCTATATTTAAACCTTTCATTCCAGAGCTGCTTTTCAAAACTCTCATGATAAACCTGGTTTGAATACTGATATGAATTTCTTTTTCTCTAAATACGTAGCTTCTAAAAAAACAAATTAAATGAACTCAAATCTCCAAAAGGATTTAGATTTGATATAAGGAAAACCTATGAGGGTACTAATTTGATCAGTATAGGATAGTAAGAGGAAGAATTGGTAAAATCAGGTCAGAGAACTCAGATTTTGTTTTGTTTTTGTCTTTGTGTTCCCTCCTGGGGTCATGGAAATAGCCTTGCATGTGGTGATGATTGTCGTAAAACTTTCTTTTTGCAGTGTTAAGTATATTTATTGCCTACCTGCCACTGACTTGCAGCATATGTTTAAGCTGCCCTTGCTTTATTGATTGATGCTCAGTGCTTTTCTATATCTCCTAGCTCAGAATGGTACTTTGTTTTAAGAATCTCATCCGTATTGCCCACAGCCATAGATGTATCCAGAAGCTAATTTAAGGGACCCTTGCCATCCACATTTCTTTACTTCTTAAAAGAAACTCTGAATGGGTTATTTCTAATGAATAAAATGTGATAGTAGGACAGATAGCCTTAAGTAAAATATACCCCCTTCCCCTCTCCATGTCTGTGTTCTTGGCATTTTAGGGCAGAGTTGTTCAGGCAAAGGAAAACAAGCTTAAGATGAGTAATATTGGTTCCCAGAGATCAGACAGTTTGAAAGAGATGGTAACTAGTGAAATTAACCAATTAGTTCCAGTTGGCATATTTACCATGTTGTTGGTAAAGATGCCTTTAAATCTGTGTCATTCCCCTGGAAAGCATGTAGTTTTTGAAGATCAGTCTTTGCATTTCAGTCAGAGGCACACTTGGAGATGAGTAAAATGTTCACATAAACAATTTTAGTGTCTTTATAAATCTTATTGGGGAGTTTTCTCATATACCAGAAACATTAGAATAAACATGAGATACAACAGAAGTATCTCATGGGATTAACAGCTTTGTAATGCTCTGTGGAACAGATCTGGAAGTCTCAATGGCTCTAACCTATAGGTTATTTCTCTCTCTGTAAGAGGTACAAACCTACAAATGCAGTGATCAGATGAAATAATGCTTTTAAAAAAGTGAATTATGTTTGGAATCCCTGTTGATACTTTATAATAAAGTACATCTTGTTCTCTGTTAGTTGGGTTAACTCTTTGGTAATAGTCTATCTTCACTCTCCTACCAAGTACACAAGTATGGAGATGCCTACGCAGCCTGCCTTTGGCAGAACACACAGCAAAATTGCTGTTCTTGCTGATCCAGCAAGTCATTTCAGTGTTTTCCTATACAATTCACTTTGTTTCTTTATTATGATAAACATTTGAAAAAGGAAGATAAGGAAATAAGGTTGTACCAGTGAGGAATGACTCTTTAAGTTCCACAAATATACATGTACTAGATCACTAAATCTTAAGTGTAAAATTGGAATTCTTTATATTTAAGATGGATTAATGAAAGGGAGAAATGTGCTCTTAAATACAAATAATATAAATTTGGGCTGCTAGTACTAATAACTTAAGGCCAGTAGATAATTGTGTAAATTACGTCCTAAAGTTGACCCTTACAAAATATGCAAATTAGTCAGATTAGGAATTCAGTTTGATTTTAGGAATTTCAAAATTGACTGTAAAAATTTGCTTCAGGTAAAAACCTGTAGATAAGCATCAAGAGGTTTGTTTTTTTGCTGACTGTTTCTGGGAAAAATAAGTATGTGAAATGATGCAGAAAATCCATCTAGACAGTTGAGAGCAGCATCTTAAGAGGGAGAGGAGAGCATAGATGAACTTTTTACGAGGGTCCCTTAGACATCTTATTTTTTTTCACTCAGAATATTTCACTTTCACGTGAATGCAAATAACTATTTTTACTGTGCAAAGTATTTTAAGATTATTTGTTATTGATTTTCAGTAAAAATTATTTGTTATAAATAATTAAAAGACTGTTGAAAAAAATACAGTTGTAATTCTGGTGAGTGAACACCATTGGAGAGTGTGATTTAACAGGAGAGATGTGGAGTATTTTATGAGTATGTACTTTCAACTTGAACCGACCTTCTAAGTTTTATTTGATTACTTAACCACTGAGCCATCTCTCCAGCTGTTTTATTTAATTACTTGACCCAGCTAAAGTTTTTGGGTTCAAAACCAAGATGGCTTAGTTGTCTTTCTCATTGTTTAGTTCCCGCCTCAGACCTGAGCTGGCCTTGTTGTGCTGACCACTGATGGACCTAGAAGCCCGGGTGGCATTTCTTCTTTGTGTAGTACCCCTTTTTCCTATGCATTCATATCATCCTCATATCTCTGCTAGTCCTTCCTCACACTGTGTGGCGGCTGTTAGGATTCTGTCTTAATCCCTGAAGATGCAATTGGCCTGGCACCACCATGAAGGGTTCTCAAGTAGACCCTTTCTTCCCCTCCCTCTCCCACCCTCCATCCCTCCCTCCTCTCTCTCTCCTCCTCCTCCCACTTTTCTCTTCATAATATTAAAGTCTTCCCATGTAGACTTGGTCTAAGTGTCTCCTGCCTGCCTCTGCTTTCTATCTCAAAGCACACAGGACAGGAGGCCTCTCCATCCATCGGCATCCGCCTGCCACATCACATCACATCACAACACATAACAACACATAACAACACGTAACATAACAACACGTAACATAACAACACATAACATAACATAACATAACATAACATAACAGCTGGATCACCTCCTCAGCTACCAGACCTTTCGATTCTGTGCGGCTTTATTCTCTCATAGTTCAGCATTTATCTGAAATTTAAATGGGGCAGAAATTCCTTGGCTTGTCCCTGTCACTTTTCCCATCCCCTTATATATGTGTTTTGATAATAATACAGCAGTCTTAATGGGACTGTTAGGAAACAAGGTCAAGAGTTGCTTTCTTCCTGCACTGGATCTTAATGCTTCCTCACTAACAGTGGACTAGGTTTTGGTTATTTTCCTATGTTCAGGTAAATAGCTCATTGCTAGAAGTATGAGACAATAACAGTTAAAATAGTACTATTTTGTACACTGAAACAGTGGTAATTGCCTTTTAAATATTGTTTCAATGCCCTTGTGACTGATAGCATTATCTATTTCCAGGGGCAGTCAAAAGCTTCTTGTGGCTAGCTAATTTCACCAAGCTAGTGATAACAAGGGATTCTAAGACATTTTCTCGGAGGCCTACAGTATCAGGCTCCCAAGTTTTGTGTACTAATGTATGGTCCACTGTCTTTTCATTTAAATGGTGAGGTCAGGGGTTTTGATGATCTGAATAAGCCACTGGGTTTATGTCTGTTGCTGTTCTATCCATTCTATAATAAATCACATGGAATTGAGCTTTTGTGTTTCATTTGGTACCTACCTTATCCTTTCTTCCTCTTCCCTCCCCTCCCCCTCTACCCTCTCCCCCCTTCCCACAGGGCCTCACTGCATAGCCTCTGGTGCCCTTAGCTTCTTGGCTTCCAGCTCAGCCTTCACAGTGCTGGAGTCACAGGCGTGTGTGTACTCAGGCCTAGGTTCATTTGTTACCATTCCTCTCATTTAGAAAAACTCCAGTTAATTTCTTTTCTTCAGCGTGGGAAATATTGTAATTGAGACTTTAATTTTATCTAGGAAAAGATTATAGGCCTTAAAATTAGTAAACAATCTTCAAATTAAATGTTGCCCATTTCTCAACCCCTTATCAGAGACTTTACCAAGAATCATATGATAACCAGGACAAATTACTCTTCCTATGTGGGAAATCTAATTTCTATAGTGAAATGGTTTTTAAAATGAGATGATTCTTAAACTATTTGTCTAAAGCTAGAAAACTCTGAGAGCTGGAGGGAAACCCGGCTGTCGGGTTCTTATTTATATGTGTATACACAAGTCTGAAAAACTGGAACAGATATTTTTATGCCTTTGACATTGAATAGCAATGAAAGTAGTAGACTAATTGCTCCTTGAGAGCATTTGGGGGTGTGATGGCCATTTGAATAAATGACATTGCCACAAGTGAATGGGACAGCCAGGCCTGCAGATGCACTTGATCTCTTGTCCATTATTCAACTGAGTGAGGCTTTTAAACACCTCAGCCATAGTGAACAGTTGAGTCCCTTCCCTAGAGTTTCCGGTTGCTGCTGTCTTACATTTTTACTTACTGATTTTTCTCTCTTTTTCTTTTTTCCCTTTTTATATGGTAGCTTTGGTTAGAAACTCTCCTGGGTTAGAAATGTAATTATTTGGATATTAAAGGCTGCTTTGGAGATTTGACTATCATTAGGAAGAAGGTCTTAAGACTGGAATTCCATTGTCTTACAAAAAGTAAGAAATATTTATTGATTCACAAATGGGACTGAAGAAACTTTTCCTCTTTAGAAGGCTGTGAATGACTCAGCGAGAGCTCTGGTGAGCTTCACTGAACCAAGCTGCTAATAGTTATTTAATGTTATTCGTCGGTGTGAAAGAATCGCTGTAGATTTTCCTTTTAATCTCTTTGAATTGCAGGCTCATAAACCTCTCTGACGAGCCGGCCAGTGTTGTCTTAGATCCCACTGTTGAGACAATGGAGCCACAGAATTCTTTCACCTCTTGTTGTCAGACAAACCCAATAGAATGCAAGGTCAGAAGGGCCTATACTTCTAAAGACTGAAAGATTCTTTTTCAAGTAACCACATAAATTATTTGATTTTATCATTATATTCCTCAGGAACCTCACTCTAACTATAATGCCCTGCTTTTGATACATAAAAGTAAAATGGGAAGGTGGGGGGTTGGGGATTGTCTTGTCTCATTTGGCTAAGCTTGTCAGTATGACAGAGTGAACAGACCTTAATATTCCTAGATATTCAAAAGAGTTGAGCCCATTTTCTAAAGAATCAGACTGTGTACTCATTGCACTGAGATAGAATGAGCTCACATTTAACACAGTATGTTCTTTACAAATGGCTGTGCCTTGATTTGTCTTTTTTGGTTTTTGTTTGTTTCTTCTGTTTTTGTTGTTGTTTTGTTATATTTAACTTTTTTTTTAAATAGTTGCTGCCATTATGTAGGGAAAAAATGCATTTTAAAAGCTTGGATCTTAAAGTTAGTTTCTCTTTTTAGTGTTAGTAGTGTCCTGTTTCCACAGGATAACTTTGAGGGGGATTTGCATTTCCAGATTTGCATATTAAAATAGGTCATTGCAATGAACAAAATTGTGCATGTGTTTGTGTGTGTACATGCACATACGAGTGACTGCAAAAGAAGACAGATGACTCTGTTTTAAAGATACCTTGTCTGATTACTACAGAATTATCTAAGCTGCTTTGCTTTCAGGGCTGTTGCAAGTGACTTTAGTAGATAGAGAAGAATTAAGATTTCTTTTAAATTATAACCACAATGGTGGACAAACAGAGATCCTTGTTTAAAAAGAAAGAAAGAAAAACACACTGATTTGTTTGTGCTCCTTCCATAATTGTAGTGGGGGTTGGGTGGTAGGGTGGAATTTGCAGTTGCCCTATCCTTGGACACCTGCCTCTCAACAAAGGATTGTGGTCACCCCCCACTGCCCACATTTAGATTCACCTTTTACTTTTCCTGTACTGGGTCTGCTCATTATGCAGTTCTCCAGGGATCCAATTTTCTCCTGAGTTAATCACCACAGCCTTTTCAGAAGTTGTTAGATTATTGTCTTTTCAAAGGACAAGAACTTTTTTAAAAAAAAAAAAATTAAAAAACTTATTTATAGTTTAAAAATGGGACCACTACGATCTCAAATACACTGCCTTTAAAACTTTTTGTTGAAGTGTAACATGTATGTACAGAGAGGTGCAGAAATCTGCAAGCCACTTGATAGATCTCTCACCATAAAAACACAAATGTAACTAGAAAGCCCAAGACATCTAGGCAGCACACCTTGCCCCTCAACAGCGTAGGAAAGTTTTTCTTGTGTGTTTCATACTTGTTTATGTTAGATACTGATTTTTAAAACCACTCAGTATTAAATTTTTGTGCACACAGTATTGAATAATCAACATATCCATGTTTCCATAGCCACAGAACTCCAATATATTCCTTTCAACTTTGATCTTTTGCAAGGCATTAACCATTTTTGTGTTCCTTTTCCTTTTCACCATGAGATGGACTATGCTAATCTTTTAATAAAGAATAGATGCTACTTTAAAGGCTCTGTGCTTAGGGATAAAGAAGAGAAAATAATAAAATGTGGGTGCAATGATGGAGTGCCCACAAAATAGTATCTAGATCAGAATAACAGCTGCTTCTCAGTAGAAAAGCAGAACAATAGGAAGCTGACTTGCTTGGCAGTTACATTTGCAGGATATTTTTCATTTATTATGTATTTTTAAATACAGTGGCATCATGGGTATTTATAAATGTTTATCCTTTTAACTCGGTCTATTCTGGGTATCCAAGACAGGTCAGGCTGAGAAAACTAACTTCCCCAGTCTGGTTGCTTCAGCTGAATGCAGAGAACAGAGAGATACAAGATACCATGGTAACTTGGTTGAAAATTGATGATGCCTGTTTGTTCTACAATTAGGTCTTTTCACCATGAATTATCTCCATTCTTCAAAGATTAATTTCTTAATTCTAGCAAAGTTGACCCTTCTGAATAAGAAACCAAAACATAAGAATTTTTTTTTCTTTTCCTGAGACTTTCAAATTGAATTAATATAAATATATATGGAAGATCGGGGTGTGGTGATGCATACCTTTAATCCCAGCACTGAAGAGCCAGAGGCAGGTGGATTTCTGTGAGCTCTGGGCCAGCCTGATCTACATAGGGAGTTCCAAGATAGCCAGGGCTATGTAGAGAGATCTAGTGTGTGTGTGTGTGTGTGTGTGTGTGTGTGTGTGTGTGTGTGTGTGTGTGTGTGTGTGCGCGCTGGGGGGACAAGTCAGAGGGCTCCTGCCTGTAATTCTAACATTCAGGAGGCAGAAAGATTGCCATGAA
The DNA here is from genome assembly GCA_004025045.1 of Sigmodon hispidus. Classification (NCBI taxonomy): domain Eukaryota; kingdom Metazoa; phylum Chordata; class Mammalia; order Rodentia; family Cricetidae; genus Sigmodon; species Sigmodon hispidus. Next base: position 41,013 of record PVIH01006023.1, read on the forward strand.
TTCAAAGCCAGCATTAGTTATACATAGTACATTTAAGTATAGCTTGGACCATAAAGTAAAACATGATCTTTTAAGGAAGTAGGGGAGTGGGAGGAGGAAACCTGAACAATAGGCAGGTATACTTTGTATAAAAATGTAGAAAATAAGTTGTTTTGTGTAGGAACTACTTAGCATACTATAAATTATCTATAAGCTGTTCAGTGGCTATAGATAGATGGAAGAGCTACCAAGACCACAATAGGAAGTTAGTGTCTGGATCTTATGGAACAGTTTAATAGACTGTTGATACCCAGTAAATATGATGTGGTATAATATTTGACATACTTTAATAGAAAGCTATGGTAGGTTCAAAATATTGTATAATCTTTTCATCTATTTTTAAATTCTGTAACTCACTAATAAATTCTGAGCAGGCAGTTATTAAATATAATTAAGTTGCAGGCATTCACACAACAGAACAAAAGGACATATTCTCAGCAGGTGAACAGGAGACTCGAGAGACGGCTCACGAAATTGTCGCTGGAGTTAGGGAAGGCTGCTGAAGTTTAGTAATGTGTTCTTTTTTTCTAAGCATTAACTTATAAAAGAATACACACATACAGGAATAAAACAATGCCTTTGAAGGAAGAAATGAGGGTTTCCTGTCTATGATTGCTTTCTTTGCTCAAGTGAGTCTTCATGCTTCTACCCAGACCATTTAGAAGGTTTCATGGCTTAGCCCATCTATCTGTAGAGTAAATCTTTGGCCCAGGAAACAGCAAAAGATGCACAGAACCCAAAAGAGCTGCGAGGTTACTAAATTAGTAAAGTCCCTCTCATTTTAGTTTCTTATTATTCTTTTGCAATCAGATGACCAACAGTCCCCAATGTTTTTGTAGAGCTCAGCTTTTTATGGCACCTCTAGCCTGATCTCATTTGATTTGAAAAAAGATCCATTAGTCTGCTTGAGCTGCCATAACAAAACACCGTATGCCAAGTAGAAGAGCAGCATTTTTCTCATGGTTCAGGAGGCTGAGAAGTTGAAAATCAAGGTGTTGGCCAATTCTGTTCCTTATGAGGGCTGTGCTTGTGGCTTGCTGCTGTTCTTCATATGGGCTTTCTTCTCTACTTGCATGGACATGGACAGAAATCTCTCTTCCTCTGTGCTGATGTCGGAAGCATTAAGGTGGTTTGATCCTGGAGATGGACTATCAGCACTCCTTATTATCAATTGTCTCGTTTTGTATTCTACAGAAGCTGAGCTAAGAAGCTTGGGGCCAATAGATGCACAAGTGTACCTTGAAGAAATGTCCTGGAACAAAGGTTGGATTTTATTTTATTTTGTCATAGCCACACTGAATATAAATATGAGGATTTTTTTCATGTAGTAAAAAAAAAATCATGATATTTGAACATCTTAAATAACACCTTTACCTTTCCACATAAGTTTTTGTGTGGTCAGCTTTTATCAGCTTTGCTTATTGAGATATTATATTACTCATTTCTCATTTTCTATTTTAACTAAGTATATAAATGCTTCTTTTACTTTTTTTTTTACTGCTTTGAGTTTTGCATTATTATCTGTGTAATAATGTTAAAGAGGAACGTAAAAACTGATAATATTCTTCATACTGATAGTGAAAGTAAGTTCCTGCCAGAATGTCTTTTTTCCTTGTATGGGATCAGAAACTGATGGGACAGGCCTATTCATGTCCAGTCTTCTGCTTCCAAAGGGCTTGTTGTTTCTCCTCATCCTCGCTTTCACTGTTTTTGTCTGAGCCAAGGCCTCAGGTATAGCCTGATCGTATTTGAAAGTAGCTGTGGTAGCTGAGAATAACTTTGAACTTCTGATCCTCCTGCCTCTACCTGATAAAGCTGGGATTCCAGGCAGAAGCCACCACACTCTGTCACATGGTTCTGGACTTCCGAAGCACTGTCTCACTTTTGATTACCCCTAAGAAAAACCTCTCCCTCCCCTTTCCTTCCAGAAAGTCATACCTTCTTTCCATTTTCTTTTACTAGAATATTAAAATTTGCATTAGCCAATTTAATATCCACATTGTCTGTTCTTTGAAATTGTTGTGGTTACATATTATTAAATTGAGAAATACTGCTTTATATGGAAGCCCTGAGTATTATACTTTAGTACTTCTCTGGGCAAATTAAATTACTATTTCTTAGGATTTTTTTTTTTTTTTTAATATGCTCTTAACTCCGTAGATTTGCTTTTCACGTTTGGGTTCAGATCCATTGAAGGCTTATAGAAGTTCACTAATGACTGCAGTGCTGTGATAGACATAGCCACCCATCTTGAAACTGGGCTTCATTTTTTTTTTTTGTTTGTGTTTTTTTTTTTTTGTTTTTGTTTTTGTTTGGTGACAAATTCTTTACCTAGTGCTCTAATGAAGAGAGCATAAGCATTACTGACTTAGAAGAGGAATCATGTCTTTGCCTATAGAACCACTCTGTGTCTAGCCATCCAAATGAAACTCTGGGGTAGATGCTCATATTTACCATGAGTAACTAGAGTTCTGAGGTCTTCTCTGGTGAGATCATTGCAGTAAGAGGAGAGACATACTAGAAGGTAACATTCATTCGTGATTTGCTCAACTAACTATATTTTTTAAAGATATACTTTGAGGGCTGGAATATATATACTCGTGGCTTGCATTTAGATGGTTCACAGGTTAAGAGCACTGGCTGCTTTTGCAGAAGAAATGGGTTCAATTCCAAGCACCCCTGTGGCAGTTTACAAGTCTTAAAAGTCCAGGCCCAGAGGATCTAGCCCCCTCTTCTGGCTTCTGCATGTACTGCACACATGTGATGCAGGCAAAACACCCATACACATAAAAACAAATTAATTAAAAAAATATACTTAGACTCCTTATCAATCATTAGATGTTTAATTGTTCATTAAAAATTAGTTCTTGATATAGTTTATAACACTTTGCTTGCTAATGGTATCTAAAAGCATGAAGGTAGTAAAAGGTGATTTTTGTGATTTTTTTCATTTATATTTGAGCATCTTTGATTATGTAGTTTTAAGACTTTGTTTATTTAATTTTTTTGTTTTCTTACGGGAGAGTCTCATGTAATCCAGACTAGTCTCAAACTGGGAAGACAGAGGTAGAAATCCATGAACTCCTCATACTCCTGATTTCTTCCTCCAAGTGCCAGAATTACAGACACGTCACACCATGCCCAGTCTATAATTTTATTTTAAATTCAGAATGTGGGTTGGTGGTTTAGTCAATAAGTATATGTATTTTTTATATGAATTTCAACATTGCTGAGGGCCATAGGAGTATACAACAGGTGCCAACTAGTGTTTGACAAGTCGACCAACTCATCAGACATATAATTCCCTGATAGGGAACCTCACTTGGAAAAGCCATGGGGTCACTGACTGTTACTGACCAGTTCTTTCCTGCCTGTAACTTTCCTGAATGCAACTGCTATGCTTCCCTGATAAGAACAGCTGTCCTTCCACAGCCCATTGGTAATGTGTTTTATACTTATAGTTGTGGATGGTCAGGAAAGATGATTTCTGTTTAATAATTGTAATTCTGATGTACAGAAATAATACTAGAATATTCTTCTTTACTGACACAGGATAGTAACAGTATTTTTATTCTCAAAGGCAACTAACTTTAGACTTCAGAACAAATTCAGTACAGAGTAAACTGCTCCTGAAGAAAATGCACAAAGACTAGTTCTGAAGTGTTGCTTATTGCTAAATTCAAGGCCAGGCTGTTTACACTGAGACACCCCTCTTTGTAGTAGCTCTTTCTGCACAGACCCTGACTGCTCAAGGTTCAACCTTCTGCTGGTATTAAGTCCTGAATTTCAAAGTCATTCTGTGTCAGAAGAAGTTTTGTGCAAGGCCAAGCATTTACACAGGCTGGTCTTTGTGACCTCACTAGCCTGAAAATAATTGTGATTTCATGTGTTATGAGGATGGGTATGACCCTGAAAAAAGTAACATGTAATTTTCCAGAGTTTGGCTGAGAAGGAGCAGCAATGTAGTATGTGAGTGCAGTGTATGTGCGCTGAGTGAGAGATTAGGAAGAAAAAGCTTAGAGAGCGAGAGGTATGTCAGAGAATGAATGAATGAGAGAGTGAGTGAGTGAGTGAATGATATAGAAGAAGTATATGTGTGTGAGTGTGTGTGAGTGTGTGAGATAAAGCTGCTGCTAGATATAGGAACTGTGTAAAGAGCTGTATGAAAATGAGTAAGAACAGTGTAAAGTGTTATGTGGTGAGAGCTTATATATATATATATGTATATATATATATGAGATGTCTAGCTATGGCTATGTGGAGCATTATAACTGTAGAGACAAAGAAGAAGCTACATAAAAAGATGTAGAAGAATAATTTATGTAAAAGACAGATGTGTAGACACGTGAAAAGAGATGTAACTATGTATAGAGATGTATGGCCATATGTATGAAAAGAAAGATATGTAGCTGTATGTATAGAATGTAGCAATGTAGAGATTTGTAACTGTAGAGACCATTTTAAGAAGTAAATAGAAGGTTGCCATCAGAAAGTATGTTTCCTTATTTGCCAGATAGAAACTTTTTTAACTTTCTCAGATAGAAAAGTTACCTATACCTCTATACTCTGAGGCTTTTTTTTTTTTTAAAAGAAGTACAGAAAACAAAATCACCATATCAGAAGTGTTTTGTCCCTGAATCATTGTGTGTGTGTGTGTGTGTGGGTGTGTGTGTGTGTCGGGGGTGGGGGGTGGCATTTGCCCATATGAAAGTCACAGGTTGACAATAGGACGTTCTCCACAATATTGTTTGAGTCTTTTCATTGAGCCTAGATCTTAGATTGACTAGTCTGGATGGCCACTAAGTTCCTGGGTCTACATATTTCCGCTCTCTCCTATTTCACAAACCTCTCTTAAAATAATTTTTCTAGTAAAAGAGTCAGCAGAAACCCAGCCACAGCCAATGAATCAATAAGAGGCATACACAGTATAATCTTATATAGCTCAGCCTGGAGCTCTAGCAAGTGCTACAGTGCTTACCTAACATGCATGAGGCCCTAGAGTAATCCCCATTACTACTAAAAGGAAAAAGGAGAGAATTAAAATACAGAGTATCTTTGGTGCTCATTTATTTATTTGCCTTGGTGTTTGCCTGGAACTGGAACTACAGACAGTTGTTAGCTGCCATGTGGGTGCTGGGAATCAAACCCGGGTCCTCTGGAAGAGCAGACGGTGCTCTTAACCGCTGAGCCATCTCTCCAGCCCCTTTGGTGCTCATTTAAATGAAGTTATAAAGATGGAAATTATCCTTATCCTCCTGAGATAAGTGAACATTATCTGCATAAAGTCTGGATTTTGAGAGGAGTATTAAAAATTATTGTAGGTTTTAAACTAACTTTTTGTGGTTAGAAAAAGCAGTATTAGCTTATGAAGTTAATAAAAGGTCCATCAAGAGGGTAGTTATATTGTGTGGAATCCTTCAGGGTCATTTTTACATAAGTGAACATGCACAAGAGAAACATGACCCAACAGTGCATTTTATTATCCTGACAACATGTCCCTGGAAACCCTGGGACATGGAGCTAAGCTTTGCCTTGGTCATTTTGATGACTACATCTAAAATGGTTTATATGAAAGTTCTGCTTAAAAAAATCTCAGTGATGATAAGAAATTTCAACAAGATATGAAGATCAGGTATCCAAGACAAAGCTCCAGGGTAGTCCATGGTGCCTGCAGTACCACTTATGAAATATGTCACTCAGTTTGTTTCTGTGGGATAGTTTTAAAAGGTATGTGTTGTGAGGATTTACTTTAAGAAACCTAATGCCAAAATGGGAGAGAAGGAAAGGAAGGAGGGAGGAAGGGAGGTAGGGAGGGAGGGAAAGAAAGTTCAGAGGCAAAGCCTGGCATTGTGGCTTCTTTATTTTTTGTGACAGGGTCTCACTATGTAGATCTGGCTGTCCTGAAGCTCGCTAGGATGGCCTCGAACTTCCTGAGACCCACCTGCCTCTGCCTTCCAAGTACTGACTGAGATTAAAAACTTAGGCCACCACAGCCTGTCAACAAACATGCCATGACACATGCACACACACAATAACAACAGTAATAATAATAATAAAGAACTCACAGGTAGAAGGGGAGAGCTGGCTCCCCCAACTTGTTCTCTGACCTCCACACTCATGCCACGCCATCCACATCTACACAACTCATAGGAAAAAGCAAACAAAAGCAAACACTTCGTATGTTATTGTATTTGAGTTACTTGCTTGTAGAATGGTGCAGACAGCTTGAGGTAAACAACTGAGGTAGCCTCCCTCTCTAGGAGAGACTTCAACAAATACCATGCTCTGTTCACCCTCACTGTAACATCTTAAATGCATTGCTGAGATGAATATAAAATTTTCAGGATTCTTAATAAAACTAAAAAGATTACTCTCAGCATCCTTTGCTTTATCCCCATCTGTGAATATTGAACACAGTCAGTATTCAATTGAGTAAGTCCATGGCCACTACTGATAGAGACTGTTCTGTAGATAAGTTTTGGAAACATTGTTCCTATCTATGCAACTCTTTTTAAAACTCATTTTTATCTCTGTACCTGGCTTGTTTCATTTTACAGTTTCTCTGGAACATTCTATATTTCGGTTTTAGCAAAGTAGGTGACTAAATATTTGAGGCATTGTTTTCCTTTTCTTTGTAGATGATGAGTCTTTCTCTCTGACCTGCCGATGTGGTGGAAAATACACAGTGTCCAAGGATGAAGTAGAAGAAGTGAACCTGATTTCTTGTGATACGTGTTCACTGATTGTGGAACTCCTTCATCAGCGCTGAACTGTACATTCCTGTGATCCTGTAACTACAGTCAGTATAGTCCAGAGACCACTCTGTTTCAAGGAGAAAGATGCTTTCTTACTAGCTGTACAATTGCAAACATAATATAAGATCTTCAAACCAAGACCACTTCAGATTAACAAATTAATTTGTTTATAATTACAAGATATTACAAAAAAGGACTTGGATTATATTTCTGGATTTTTACCTGACAACTTTTGTTTTCTCCTTCATAAAAAATATTTATTTTTATATAGTTTATAGTTTTTATTTTTTATAATTTATTCTCTGTAGTTACTTAGGGTTTTTTTTTGTTTTAATCTTTTGTGTGTGGGGGGGCAGAAGACAATAAGTGACTCTTTGAGGAGTTGATTTTTCTTTTCTTTCTTCATGTGGGTCTCAGGGGTTAAATTTGGGTCCTTAGGCTTGTGATAAGTGCCTTTACCTGCCAAATCATCTTGAATGTCCCTAATTATGAACTTGTTGATGCAAAAAATGTTTTTAAGTACTGAAGTCATATGCCTATTTTATACCTATTTCACATTTGCAGGCATTAAAATAAGATTAGGATTTTGTGAACAAAGTGTGAGCCAAGCCCTGCCTTAAACAAGGCTGGATATGAATCACTATAAATGTAATTCAGAGCTGGTCAAGAGAACCAAGAGTTAGAAAACATGACTCTAGACCTGGCCTTGGATGTCTAAAGCCTGTTATCAGCTGATCTTCTCTTCAGATGTAATTTAGGAAGAGAACACTTTAAAAAATTGAAATTCATATTTTACTTTTTAGTTGCCTCCATTTAAGGCAAAGGAGCCATTCATTTAATTACTGGTATGATAGGTACTTTTATAATGAATGCTCACTATAGCAGCCTGTAGATGGCATACCCTACATGACCTCTTTGTATGTGACATTCTGTTTTTAGTGTAGAACAGAAATCATTTTATGAACACTGAGGGGCCCTTATGGAGCACCTTTGATTTCATGTCCAGCTCTTGATGTTAGAAGAGCACAGACTCAAAATGTTAGTCTCAGACTTTAATGAAGACAGCTGACGTTGGGGCATACTCTCCAATGTTTTCACTGTATAGGACCACAAGTCAAATGTGAGGTAGTCATCAAGATTTTAACCCCAAGTTATTTTTATGTCACAAAATTTTGAATGAAGACTTGTTTGGGATTTTTATTGAAATACTTTTAATTAATGTATATTCCAGGTGTGATATTTACTTTTACATTTAATTAAAAAATAAAACTGAGTAGCAAATAGTTTATTGATAAATTCATGGTTTCAACTGCAGTAATAAATTCATATGAATAGGAGACAGTAATCAAGTCAAAAAAGTAAATGTTTTCTAATCATCAGAAAATCTGTGGCCATTTGGGCTGTCACGCAGAAATCCAAAATCACTGAAAGGCCAAATCTGTAAAATGAAAATACAGTTAAGACAGTTAAAGAAAATTCTTTTATCATTGCAACAATCTTTTCTTGTTCTCTGTATTAGATAATGCAGTGCATTCTCTTCATGAGTTATTCTAAAAATAAATGTGTGTGTTTAGCCTAGGACATGTTTAGTATATCAATAAATATTTGTAAAGATCTTTCTTCTTTTACTATCCTAAATTAAGTTACACTACAATCTATAGTTCTTGATACTTTAAGTTGCTTGAATATGGCATCTATTTAAGTATAAAGAATCCTGAACATTATACAGTTGCCCTAAATACTCATATGAGTTTTTCCTCTTTTGCCTTTTGATAAAGGGGGAGTGGTGATGCCCACCTATAATCCACACCTGTGCTACTGACACTTAAGAGACAAAGACAGGAGGATGCAGAGTTTAAGGCCAACTTGGACTAGAGTGAGACTCTCTCAACAAAATATATCAACCAATAATGGAAGAACCAATGAAGATGGTTGAGAATGTTATCCAAGGCTTGTACATTCACTGCAGCCATCTGCCTATTGCTTGCTGTGTTTGGCTGGGTTCATCTACCTTTCCAGTAGATTAGCTGCTAGTGTAAAAATGCTTGCTGAAGTACCAGAATTTGATTTCTGTAAACTCAAAGGCTCCCTAGGCTACCACTACTTTTTTTGAATTTTTTTATAAGAACTTCTGTTATTCCCTGTAGGAACAGGAAAGGGAAAGGATGTTTTGTCTTTAGCTCTTAAATAAAGGTAAAATGTTCATCAAATGTAGTCACTGTACCAGTGAAGTCAACTTGGCAGCCCATGGATTTCAAAGAGAACAGAGAACAAAGCTGGTATTTCAGGCATTAAACAAACCTTAAAGAAGATCCGTCCTCGTATTAGTCCATAGGGAATAGGTCCGTAGTACCTGGAGTCTGTAGAATTCTCTAAATTGTCACCTTCTAACCAAACATGACCTGTTGGCACCTGGGATTAATAAAGACAAGCAGGCTTTTTAGAAAACAAACAAACAAACAAACAAACAAACCTCAACGGAGGACTGTCAATAAAAACACATCCCAAAAGGCCCAGTACTATGGTGCACACCTAGAATCCCTTTACTAGGAGACTGAAGCAGGAGATCATGAACTCAGAGCTATGCGGTTACACAAACATTATGTGAAGGAAAGACTTCATTTGGAAGTTAGAACATATGTCCTAAAGTCTTCCTTTATGTCTCAAGAATTGCTATTTTTGTTTCATTTCTTATTAAATAACTAAATATCAAAGGTTTCTACATTTTTAAAAGATCCTGTTATTATACAGTTCCTAAACATTAATTTGTAGACACCCCCAACTAAGGTTGTAAGAAATCAAAACAATGTGGCAGTGTCATTAATTTAATAGACTTCAAAAGAGGTCATTAGGCTGCTGACTGGAAATGTGCCCTCCTGTTGTAATAACAGCATAAGCAGGGCAGCCAGTCAGCAACATCCTGGGGCCAGTTCCAAGGGCAGACCTATTAGAACGCTCATGATGAACTAAGTGGTAATGTATTGTGACATCAATTACGGATAATCTCATCATTTTATTGCAGTGGGCTTGTCAGAGTTCTAATTAAGACCCCTGTCCTGCCTTTGTACAGGCCATATCGTCACTGCCTTATATGTTGATAATGACCATCAAGAACCAGAAGGACCTATTATAAAACCATCAGTTGCAAACTAATGACAGTGACCTTCTACTAGATGAGAAGATAACTCCTGTGTATTAACTGAAAAAAAGTTTTAAGTATTTACTCAATTACAATCCTTTTAAGAAGGCAACACTTTTCAAAAATGCATTCTTCCTATATGAGACATTCCCCTACTAATATCTATTCAATGTAAACTTAGAAGGTGCTTTCTGGCAGCAATCTTTACGCCACCTTTTAATGCTTTTATTTTACAGTTGTTGTTATGCAAAAAGTTGACTTAGTGACAAGACTAAAACAATCTATTAGGAAGATTGCATTATTTTTGGCAGGGCTTAATAGGACACACTATAACTTTATTTTTTTGTTTCACAATTTTCTTTTTGTATATTCTTACAAGCATTCAAATTTTAAGTTCATTTATATAAGATTATATTTCTGGGATATCTTCAGGTTCTAGAGCTGATAACATGTCTAGTGGCTACATATATCATAAAATAACAGGCAGTGATATAAAATGGTCAAGTAGAAAAGCAAATATATCTGAAGCCATGTGCAAAGTGAACACTGCATCTGGAAAAGCCAAATCTACCTATCATATTCTGAAGTTTTACTTTTGGAGAAGATGCAAGATAAAGAGATCTTACATTTAGATTTCTAGTTTCTCAAAACTATGTTTGTTCCTGAGTCCTAAAAAATAGGTACTGTATGAATGAATAAGGGACACCAGTAAAAGAAAGATGCTTTACAAATAGGTAATATACTAACACTCTCTGGAGATCTCTACCCAGCTGAGGACCCACACATTTACATTTCACCTTGCTATGTGGTTTCCCCTCAGTTTGTCTGCCTATGCCAAATGCTCTGAGTTTTTAGGGCATTTGTTATACCAGTCTTGCACAGAGTACTGGATTAAAGGAACATCCTTCTTTGATGTCTTTTGTTCTTGTTTTGAGACATTGTCTCATGTAGCCTGGCCTCAAACTGTAGCCAAGAGGATGGCCTTGAACTCCTGATTTTCCTGTTTCTACCTCAAGTTCTGGGATTCATTATCATGCCTGACTGTACTGGTGCATGTACTGGTGAATGCACTGGTGGTGCTGGGGATTGAACCCAGGGACTAGGGCATTCTAGGGCATAACTTTAGCAACTGAGCTACCTGCCCAGACTGCTTTTGCATATCTCTTTTCATTATTTTTATAACAAAGTAAACAAGCAGATATCAGTGCTACAATTTTGTTATTACTTTGTATTATTATTGTCATTACTTTTTTGCCAACTGTAAGAAAACTATTTATTTGCTTTTGTATTAGTTTCAAAAATCAAGTTATGTTCTCTCTGTCTCTCTGTCTCTGTCTCGTGTGTGCGTGTACATGCCAAGAAGTGCCTATGGAGGGTGAAAGACAACTTGAAAGACTTAGTGCTCTTTTCCTACTTTGTGGATTACAACTGTGCTCAGGTCATCACATCAGGCTGGAGGCAAATACCTTTACCTGCTTAGCCATCTCCACTCTGCAATTCTAAGTGAGACCAATCTCTCTCTCTCTTTAAATTTAGAAGACAATGTAAGGAAGGTAGGGATACAGCTTAGTGGCAGAACACTGTCTAGCATATATGAGACACTGCAGTCATTCCTCACCCCTACAGCCCCCCCCCAAAAAAAAAAAAACCAAGCCAAGCAAACAAACAAACAAAATACAAAACCTGCTTTGCTACATCATTGATACTACTATAGTGCTTCCTTCACTGGTGCTTCCTACTACACAGCTTGGTTTAACTTGGAGAAGATTATTCTATATATTTGTTTTCTGATTGTATTTTATTCAGGTCAGCAGTGTGTTTGCACTTGCTTTGGATACAATGGTCCTCATGATCTCAACTTTCCTGTCAACCTCTGGTGGTCCTAATGTAATATGGTATAGACTTGTCTATATTAGTGAGCAATGATCTCTCACAATCTATTTGTATTATTTTTATTATGTTCCACATGATTATAGATTTATATAGTAAATATTTACCTTTTATCCATATGTTGCTTCTTGTTTTATTTTATAAACTGAGTTCAATTTCATAATAGCACCTCAATCATAGTGGGGCCTCAAGTATTTGCTAGAAGTATTTGTAAGTAGATTTTCCCTTCATGCAGTATGACCTACTTTTATAATAGTTATGACATGTTACTTTGGAAATAGACAAAGAAAATGAGGTATATGGGATTATAAACTTCAGTTACAGAAAACAATCTTCTAAAAGAAGAGGGCTGGAGATTGTGTTCCTAGGTTAAGAGCTGCTTTAGCAGATGATCAGTTTTGATTCCTAGCACCCACACAGCTGCTCATTACCATCTGTAACTCCAGATTCAGGTGATCCAGTGCCCTCTTCAGACGTCCTTGGGCACCAGGCACGCACATGGTACATAGACATACATGTAGACAAAACACTCAAACACAAAATAATAGAAAAAAATGTAGTTAAAAAAATAAAAAGGAGATCCAGACCAAATCTATCAGGAAGGATATGACCTGGGCTTACAAGGGGTAGCATAAAACAGGAATAAGGAAAAAAAAAAAAAAAAAAAAAAACACCACATTTTATTTCATGTGATCTTTTAGAATACCTTATGAACAAGGACTGTTACTGATGTTACAGAAAAAGTAGGTTCCTATATGTTACATGCTAGTTCCTGGTTCTCACATGTACTACTGCACTTGCATCTATTAATAGTAAGAGAATAATCTACTACTCTTAGACTTGATGCATCATGTAAAATACACAACCCAAGAGACAGCATCTCTTATAAAAGGAAAATCTCTTAAATATGATCATTTTATCTTGATATATCCAGATACTCTTAATAGTGAATAGAATATATACAATTTTATTTTATTGACACATTCATTGTACATAGTGTTAGATTTCACGTGGACAATTTCTTTCAAGCACATCATGAACTTTGACCATATCTGCTCTCCCTCTCCACTCCTGATTATTTCTCCCCTACACATTACACTTCTCTGTTCCACTAGTCTCCCTTTTATTTTCATGTCAGACATGTTTATGCACATATATTCGTATGACATGAAAGCAATACATAGTTTTATGTACATATAAAGAATTTTAGGACCACAAATAAGAGAAAATATATAATGTCTGTCTTCCTGTATTGGATTTATCTCAATATGGCCATCTCCGTACATTTCCCCAGCAAATAAATTCACTCCTCTTTATAGCTGAATTTAACTATCGTGTATATACACCATTCTTTATACATGCAGCTCTTGACAGATGAAGAAGCTTATTCCACTAACTTGGCTATTGTGAACTGTGATACAATAAACATGAATGTGGTATTGTTGCCTTAGGGTGCTTTGGGTATAACTTCCATTATGATTTCCATAGTAGGCAGTCAAATCTACATTCCCATCAGCAGTATAAAAAGTCTTTATTTCCCACATTCTTGCCAATATTTGTTTTTTGTTGGTTTTGATTTCTTAATGAGTATCATCCTAACTGGGATGAGATAGAAACTCTTGAAGTTTTAATTTCTGTTTCCCTGGTGGCTAAAGATGGTAAACAGTTTATCGTGCTGACCGGCCATGTGCACTTCCTTTTTTGACAACTGTCTCTTCATTTTATTAGTTTATCATTGATTAGGCTGTCTGTTTTGTTCTGTTTAACAGGTTTTTGAGTTTTTTATATATTGTAGATATTATTCCATTTTGTAGCCTGTCTCTTCATTGATTAGTTTGTTGTGTAGAAGTGGTTTTTTAACAGCATGCAGTCCCATTTGTTAGTTCTTGTTTGTTAATGTCCTTGCCCATATCTGTATCTTCAAACATTTCTTTACTCTAATACTTTGCAAATTTTAGATCTTACATTAAGAACTTTAATCCATTTTGAACTGACTTTTGGGAAGGGTAGAATAATCAAGCTTTGTTTTTTTTTTTTTTTCAAATGGCCACACAATTTTCCCAATACCATTTTCTTTCTTTTTTTTTTGGGGGGGGGAAGTGTTCTGGGCATCTTAGTAAAAATAATTAAATAGAAATCAGGTGATTATAGATGCATAGATTTGGATCTGGGTCCTCTCTTCTATCCCACTGATTTCCATGTCTGTCTTTGAACCAGTACCATGCTGAGTTTGCTAGTTTGCTAATATGGTTCTGCAATGCAACCTGAAATAGGTGTCTTAGCAACTTCTAGCACTGTTCTTTTTGCTGAGATTTGCCTTGACAATTGAGAATTTTGTGGTTCTATATGAATTACAAGATTACCTTTTCTATTTCTTTTTTTAAAAAAATGCTTTGAAATTTTGATAGAGATTGCTTTGATGGAGGTTGCTTTTGGTGGTATAGCCACATCAATACCTTGTGTTGGTCCATGAGAATTGGAGGCTTACTCACCATTTGTTTTTTTCAGTGTGTTCAGGAATCTTAATTTTTCAGTGTTGAGTTCTTTAACTTCCTTGGTTAAGATTACAACTAAGTATTTCCGTGGGATTTGGCTGTTTATAGTTTTTTTTTTTTTTTTTTTAGTTCTTTTAATAGGATTAATTTTTTGGTTTTTGTTCATAGCAAATTCTGTATTAGTAATCAGAAAAGCTGTTGATTTTAAAAATGTTATTTTTGAATTTGAGCATACAACTTCAATGTAGGCATGAGCTCTACAAATGTAATGCTGAGTTAATTTTAAAAATAAGAAGATAACCAGGCTGTTGATATAGCTGAGTGGTAAAGGGTCTGCCTAGCATGTGAGGCCCTGGTTTAGTTCCAAGCATTGCAAAAGATGATAAATACTTTATCTTAAGTATAAGCAGGCATGTTTATTGCTGGTGTTCTTTATATTGTTATGAACCCACATGGTCAGCTCCTTTATCTTTCAGTTTGAGAACTATCCTTTTACTTTTCTTGTAAGTCTATTTGCAAGGAATTTTTCAACTTTCTTTAAAAGTTCTTTCCAAGTTCTTTTTGAAAATATCTTCATTTTACCTACTTTTGAGAGATATTTCAGAATTACTGATCTTTTCTTTGTAGTTGCAATTCTGCTCACAAATCCAAATGGATAAATTTCAGACAGTAAGAATTTCATTTGTTTCTTTATTTACCATTTTTCTTCATTATGTTTATGTTTCCTCTGGTTTCTTGAAAACAATTAGAAATATTATTTTAGAGTACTTAGCCAATTCCATTGCCTATGTCTTTTCTGGGCCTAGTTGCCTGATTTATTTCTGAATTTGGGTTGTCCTTTACTGCTTGTTCCTGGAGGTAATGATTAGTGACTTAGCTAGGTCACCTCTGTTGAGTGGATTTGTTGCCAGTCTTTAGAGTACCATGCTGAAGGAGTTAATGCAGCTTCAGCCCAGCTTATCCACATCAGGCCTTATTTCAAGCTGATAGGAGGGGTTCCTTCTCACTGTTCTAAGGCACAGCCTTTCCAGGTCTCTATTGGATGTAGGCTTGTCCACACCACCTTAGGTATCACAAATGTCTTGGTTTTGTGTGAGTTCTAAGAACTGACTCTTAAGCTCACTAGTTAGTCACCTTTGCTTTATTATTAAGTTTCACCACAAATAGGCACAATTTAATATTTAGCTATCAAGCAAGGGGCTGTGAATGTAAATCACTGGAGATCTTTTTGTAGCTCCTGCCTTCCTTGTAATGTGAACCACAAAGTTCAACAACTTAAGCACCATACTCTGCCTCCTCAGTTAGCCATCAATCAACCAGTGCTGTCAGAATGACAGAGTCAACAAAATGGCTGTCTAGCATCCACCAAGCCCTGGTGTCTAGCTATAGAAACACACAAAATGGATTGTGGTATAGCACAACATAATACAAGCACTCAAGAGGTATAGGCAAGAAAAACATACATTCAAGGTCATCCTTGGGTACAGAGTCTGAGGCCAGCCTTTGTTACATGAGACCCTGTCTCAAAAATAAAACAATCAAAAGGCAAAAATAAGGGCCAATGTGTTTACTCTATTCTTTCTCTTGGAGAGCAGTCTTTTACAGCCTCCTGATCAACGTATGAACACAGCTGTTTTCACATTTTGTCTGTCTTCTATTGCTCTGTGGTAGAAGGGCAATTCTCCTACAGCTTCTCCATTGTTGCCAAGAGCAAGTGTGTACATTACATGAATTTTTTGTATGTGTGTGTATGGAAGTCAGGAGACTATATCAGATGTCCTTCTCTATCACTCTCTACCTTATTCCCAAGAGGTGGTTTCTGAACCTGGAGCTAGGCTGGAAGCCATAAAGTCTCAGTCCTTTTGTCTTTGTCCCCTACAACAGTAGAGTTACAGGTACCACAGTCACTCATGCTTTTTACACACGTGATTTATTGATAGAAACTCATTCTTGTTCAGCAAGTACTCTTACCTACTGAGCCTGTCTAAATTACCTATATTTTAAATCACATGTTTTAAAGCAGGTTTCATACCTATTAGAAGAGAATGATTTGCTGGAAGGCGGTGTGCACACCTTTAATTCCAATATTCATGAGTGCAGGGTGAGTTCCAGGACAGCCAGAGCTACACAGAGAAATACTGTCTCAAAAAGAGGGAGAGGGAGAAGGAGGGGGAGAGGGAGGGAGAGGGAAGAGAGAGAAAGAGAAAGAAGAGAAGAGAAGAGAAGAGAATGAAAAGAATGACTCTGGTAAAGACTAACAGCTCTTAGGTAACATGTGCTTTGACATCTCCACTTTGGGTTTCTTCTAGCAGTCTCTGTTACATGTTCCATTTGTTTGTTTGTTTGTTTGGTTGGTTTGGTTTTTGAGACAGGGTCTCTTGGCTGTCTTGGAACTCACAATCCCCTTCTTCAATCTTCAAAGAGCTGCAATCACAAGTGTGCACCATCAACCATCATGCCCAGTTTAACTTTCCTAATGCTTTGTTTTTTGTTTACTGTGATGGAGTCTCACTTATGCAGTCTTAGATGAACTAGGATTTACGACTGTAGAACAGGCTGACCCCAGAATCAAAAGAGATCTGTCTCTGGCCCTAAGTGCTGGGATCAAAGATGTGTATCTGTATATTTAATAAAATAGTCTAAATATCAGAAAACAAAGTGGCTCACAGAGTCAAGCCATGAAGGTCAGGGAATGGTGACCCACGCCTTTAATCGCATCACTCTGGAGGCAGAGTTCCTTCTGTATCTCTAGGAGTTCAATGCCTAACAGCCAGGTAGTGGTAGCACATACCTTTAATCCTAGCTCTAAAAATGCTGTACAAAGTAAGATAGCTAGGCAAAGAGAAAGGGAGGGAAAAAAAAATCAGCTTTCCCTGCCACTTCCCTGAACAGCTGAGGAGAGGTTAAGGGTCAAAAGATTCATAGAGACAGGCCTAAAGAGTTGGCTAAGTGAAAAATACAGCCGTAGTTTGCTTCTCTCTCTCTGATATTTCAGCGTTTCCTCAATATCTCAATATCCAAATAAAATTGGTACAGTATGCATCACCATGCCCAGCTGTGTGGTACTTTTAAAGATTTATTTTTAATGTTTGTGTATGTATATGTTTTGGATAATAAGGTAGAATGCACACATGTACACTGGTGCTCATGAAAACTAGAACTGGGCATCAAATCCCCAGGAGCTGGAGTGACAAGCCATTGTGAGCTCTTAGCCACTGAGCCATTTCTTTAGCTCCCAGGCTGATACTGTTCAAAACGGAACATTGTCTATAATGATGCGAGCCAGAGATAACTTTACTGATATTTTTAAAGTTTTTGTTTTCTGATACTACAGTGAGAGCAGGCTAACCTTCAACCCATACAACAGTCTGCTGCATTGAAGAGTACAAACTAAAACTACAGTTACATCAAACCACATGAGAAAGAAGTTTACAGTAATTCTATACAAAAATATAAACAGGGAAAATTGCCAGAGTAATATATATTTATGCCTTAAGGCTATCATGGGTTTATAACTAGGGTTAGAAAAGATCCCAATAAACAATGTTTCACAATTTCTGAATTCCATTTACTTGTTTGTGTTGTTTCCCACAATCAATATTTTCTAAGTCAGGTTTCTTTTCTTCTGAAGCTGTTGCAAGTCTACCATGTTTACTTCCTGAGCCACAACAAAAGCTAGACTCAGGGCTGGGAAGAGGACCCAGCCTGCAGTTCCCTACTCACTGAAGTCTGGTGAAGTGCCTCCTTTTTAGTACAAGCAACAAATGTAATTGCCTTTTGGTCTGCAGGTGTCCATTTATCACAGGCAGCTTTTCAAGGCAAGCCACAGGTGGTACCTTTCTTGAGTCAAGTGAAATCTGATGAGAGCTTAAAATATCAAATAACACATCTACTAAATTGTAGTCACTCATTTACTTGATTAAGCAAAAACACTAATTTAAAAAAATGACTAAAAAGTAAGATATTGTATGTTGACTTTCCAAGGACAAAGAAATCCTAATAAATGGTTGTTTCTAAGTTAACCTCTTATTTTCTGCAGCTCTTATACTTTATAAGCAACAAGGTAGTTATGCATTGGCCCTATCTGTGGCCTATGGCTCTTCTAATTGCATCAAAAACATGAAGGCAGAAGGGGAGTGGTGACACAATTTTTTCTTCCTGTGATATACAGGAAATACACTATGAGAACATCCAGATTAGGTCCCTTGGTTTCTTAGCAAAAGGAAATGAGAGTGATACAAAAGCACATTAGTCTCAAAAGCCTTCCATTTTAAGCAACTGTTTTTGAAATACCCATTTTGTATCTAAGGAAATATAATGCTTGAACTATCTATCCATTTTGTATCTAAGGAAATATAATGCCTAATTCCTTGACAGGAAAAAAGTCCACATGATGAATGTATATTTGTAAGATATCTATTGTCTTCCAAGTAAACAGAGTTGAGTCAAATATCTACATTGCTATGTAACCACAGTGTATTCTGCTGCTTAATTGTGACTTACACATCAAAAATGCAGTCATGGCAAGGCCTTGTATATAGAAACAGAGTGATTTATTAATCATGCTATTCCAGCTGGACATTGTGGCAACTATTTCCTGGCACACGGAAAGATGAGGGAGGATTGCCACAGGTTGTAAGCTAGCTCATGTCATAAACTGAGTTCCAGGCCAGCTTGAACTACAGTGAGGCACTGTCTCAAAAATTAAAATACAAAAACCAACAAAGCTTAATGCAATACAGGGTATTTCAGAGGTATTAGAATACAGCAATAAGTACTAAATGCTGAATTTGTTGTCCTTTCAAAAAATTTACATAGTTGGCTAATCAGATAAACATTGTAAAAATTGTACGTTCAAATATGTCTATGGTTTTACGAGCTTTTTGGTGGTGTGATGGTGAGACAGAGTCTCTCTAGATAGTCCTGGCTGGTCTGAAACTCACTGTGTATATCAGGCTGGTCTCAAAGTAGGTGTATATCATCACACCTGCCAGTTGTATTAAGAAAGAGAAGTGGGAGGGAGGAAGTAAGGCAGAAAGAAGGGAGGAAGAAAGAAAGAAAGAGAAGAATTGTATTTATTTTAGATTTATTTGTGTTTTGCCTTCATGTATGTATGTGTACTACATGTGTGCCTGTAGAGTTCAGAAGACATTGGATTGCTTGGAAATGGTGTTCCAGATGGTTGTGAACCACCATGTAGGTGCTGGGAACTGAATCTGGATCCTTTGCAAGAGCAGCCAGCCAGTGCTCGTTATTTCACCAAATGCTTTTCAAAGCCCAAGCTCACTTTGGTATGAGTTTGTTGTTACAGATGAACCTGTCACTCTCTTCAGGCTTCCATTGTGCCTGAGTGGGATAACTGTTTCATGGGAGGATTTGGGTCGCAAACAAACTTATTCTGAAACCAAAGGCCAGTAGGAAAAAGACCATTCTTTAAAAAGTAGAAATAGGGGCTGGAGAGATGGCTCAGCAGTTAAGAGCACCGTCTGCTCTTCCAGAGGACCCGGGTTCGATTCCCAGCACGCACATGGCAGCTAACAACTGTCTGTAGTTCCAGTTCCAGGCAAACACCAAGATAAATAAATAAATAAATAAATAAATAAATAAATAAATAAATAAATAAAGTTTAAAAAAAATAAATAAAAAATAAAAAGTAGAAATAATTAAAAGTAAATATGCAGGTCTGTGGTATTGACATTACTTATGCATTGTTTACAAAGGCATTTTGCCTACTTGTTTTTGATAGACACTCCAACTTGTGTCTTATTCATAAATGCACAAGTCTAATAAATCCTTCAAATTACTTAGAATGAAAGCTTTGTGAACACAAAACTGTAAATTCTGGGACTGACATTTTGTTGTTGTGTTCTGAGGCAGAGTTTCACTCTGTAGTTCATGCTAGCCATTATTCTTACCTCAGCTGCCCAAGTGTTCAAATTATAGGTATGTGCCATCAGGTCACCTGGCTCAGATAATATTTTTTAAAAATCTTGTATGTATACTTTTAATTAGAATAAAATTCTATCACTTCCCCCTTCCCTTTCTCCCTTCTTAATCCCTTTCAAATTGATAGATTCTTTTTCTTTATTATTGTTACACAATATAGATGCACAAATACATAAATACAACATGCTGCATGTTGTGTGTATATGATTTCAGGGCTGGCCACGTTGTATTAGAATATCAATCAAGGGGATCATCTTTGGGCTAATTCTCCCTCTCTAGGAAGTTATTAGTTGCCTGTAGTTTTTTAGACATCTTAGAATGTCCACACTGGAAAATCCTGAGATTTTCCCCTTTCCATGTTAGCAAGTCTATTGATATTGTCACTGTTTAGATCTTGTTTATGCAACCATTTTTAGGAGACACAGTCTTATAGACTTTCTGGTCTTCTGCTTTTATACTCTTTCTGCCTCCTCTTCTTCAATGCTCCCTAAGCCTCAGGGTAATGGAGATGTGCTGTAGATTTATCTGGTGAGGTTTGGTTCCCTATGATCCCTTGATCTCTGCACTGAATCTAGTTGTGTCTTTCTGTAATGGCTCCATTTTCTGTAAAGACAGCCTTCTTTGATAAGGAGTGGTAGTTACAGTTCTCTGTGGATATAAGGGGAACTCAGAATGTAGTTAGGAATCAATGCTGGATATTGGAATGGCAATAGTAGGTTCTCATCTAAGATCCATGACTTCACTAGGCCAGGTAGTTGGCTACGTTTCTAACCCTCTCCTGTTGAATGGGCTTTAAGTCCAATTAGACAGCTGTTGGTTACTGCCAACATGCGTGTCATAAGACAGTTTTTATGATGTATAAAACTTGAGTATACTGATGAAGGTCTTTAAAAACTAAAGTTCCTGTTACAGGATTGAGAGCATTAAAATAAAGTGTTGACTGCAAAATCATGAAAACAAAGTGGATAACAACAGTTAATAGAAAATATAATGTATCTTCAGATTATTAATAAATTACTTATCATTTTTCTTTATTATTGACATTATGTAGACAATGAAATATGATCATATCCACCCCCATTTCCCTCTTTAAATCCCCGCAATGTCCAAACACATTCGTCTCCCAACTTCACATGTCTTCTCTTACATCAATAACTCACTAAGTGCAGTGTGTTCATTTATATCTGCGTAGGTCTAGGAGACCCACTAGAGCACAGAAAACTTCAATGGCCATATTTTCACAAAAAAATTATTCTCCTTTTCCCAGCAGCTGCCAATTGCCAATAACCACTCAGTAAGGTGTGGGATCTGGAAATCATCTACCCACTTACGCCAGGAGTTCAGTTGGCTTGATTTTACTCAGGTTATGAAGATAAGCACAGCTGCTTCAAGTTGAGTGCAGCAGCCACATTGTGTCCAAAGCCAGCATTTCACAACACTCCTCCCTATCCTCTTGCTTATATTCTTTTCATATATTCAGAGTTTAAATAAATTCTTAAATTTGTACAAAATCAATGTATCTTCTCTCTAATTCTGAAGTTGGCCTCTTCTCCCATGGGGCCATTTAACCATCTACTAAAGCTAATAACTTGGATTTCATTTTAAAGCCCTTTGGTTTCCTTTTCTTCCCCCTGTGCAATCTCATCTAGATGTTTTCTCAATCAGTCTATGGTATCATTACTTCTCTCAATTCTCCATGTTATATTTCAGTTAGACCTCATCTGCAGGTAATCAATCAGGTTCCTCACCTCTAGGGACTCCCATTCCAAACTATCTTCTGATAGTCTACATTAATTAGGTCTCTTTGTGCTAGTCCTCTGCTTGAGAAAGACAGCAGCAGAGTTTGTCTTTTCCTTGTCATCTCCACCACAATGCCCCCATCCTCCCCACAGGAACCTCATTTTGGCAGTTACCCAAAGTACACTGCTCTGTTCTTAGTCCCAGCTGTCTCATGAAGGCTTTTGTAGAAGTCTCCTCTCATCCCGCCCTTCCCTCCTCCCTTCTAAGTTCCATGACCTGGCTGTTCATGAAGGCAGGCACCAGTACTGGTGTAGGGCCAGAGCAGCTCTGACTTACTTTTAAGGGGAAATCAAGTCAAATTCAAAGTTGCTTCAGATGACAAATGCTGACTTTAGAGGTTCATACAATAAACAGGAAGTAGATGAGAATTTTCAGTTCTACCTGAGATGTCTAAATTATTCATCTATAGGCGTACTTTCTTTTATTCTACTTGGGTGCCTTGTCCTGTTGACTTTGTTTATGTTTTGTTTGTCACATGAAGTGATATGTTGTTCTCTTGCAGGATCTCTAAAGGAACAGCCCTCTCACCTGTGCAGGTTGCCAGTACAGTGACATGTATTGCTCATGTTTTTTTGCTTTACAAGCACTTGAAAACATGCATACTTATCTTCATGTTATTTTTCTTAGCTGTTCTTTAGATTAAAAAAAATAGTTTAGTACACTAAAAATACTTTTATAGTCTAAGATTAAATGGGTCACAGGAACTACATAAAACCTGTCAAAGTTTAATTTTCCAAGGAGGCAAGGCAAGAACTTCATTATTTACTCCAAGATATTTGAACATTTTCTGCCTTGGCAACTCAGCTTTCTGCTTTCTACTCTTCAAACACAAATGCTGATCTTCACAAACATGTGGTGATATATTGTATATTTAATAAAATCAGTTACAATATATAACTACACAAACATATCTTCAGACATATAATAATAGTACTTATAAAACAACATTCTAAAACAGTATGTTAGCGAACTAAATTCAAGCTATTCTGAAAGTGTTTAAAAAAGGAACCAGAAACCTGAAATGGAGAATCCTAAATGATGATTCTTTACTGTCAACATCTAAGAAAAAACACTTCAGACTAGTAAACTATTAGTGATATTTATCTTCTGAACTGTGTTAGCTATAGGATGAAAAGAGCCATGTCATCTCTGTAGTGAATTCTACTTTGGCAAAAAAGTAAACACACGCCTCCATAGCAGCTGTAGTTGAAGCATTAGTAGGGTGCTATGATTGATTACCTGAAACTGTTGCTGAGAAATGGATGTGTAGTACAGCTTTTATCACTTGCGTTTGCAAAAAAACAAGTCCCTTGCTTAGATATAGTATAGTAAGTGACATTATTAGGTAGTCCTTCTATCTAAATGACCTAGGATTTAGTGTATCAGCAAGTTATAATAAACAAGCCCTTTCATCTGATGATTTCTCTCTCAACACACAAGTACTTTTTCTGTTTATAATACAACTGGTAATACAAGACCAGATGGTTGTGACATTTACCAGAGGTAAATGATACTTAAACAAACAGAAAAATCTCATTAGGACACTCAGGGATTTCAACTGTGTCCTAAACACACAATCTACATTAAAGGACTATTAATGTTGAACTAGATAAAGTGGCCATTTTCCAGTGCTGTCTAATTAGTGAGCTATTTTGCAGGTTGTCAGTTAGTTTAATTTAAATATTTCCTAGTGTAACACAAAGCAGCTTTCTTCCTGCTTCGTGGTTACATTTCCAAGTCCTAATATGCTCCCACCAAGGTATCATACATTTAATTAGTTTTTCTAAAACAAAGAACTCTTCCTTTTATTTCTCCTAGTAACAAAAATGATATTATTAACATGCCCTAAATTTGATAAAGAAAGGCACAAGTAACATTACATTCCTCATTCAACCTCCACCACATTACACATTGCACATTACAACCTGGTCATAATTCACCTCCTGTGTACAATACTGAAATATGTAGCATCAAAGACAACCAAAAAGTTTAGACTGTTTTATTTTGTTTGTTTTGTTTTTCGAGAACTTTAAACTAAATGTGAAAATTTTTTTCTTAACATAAGTGGTAAAAGCTCTCTAGGCCACAATCTCAGAAATATACTGACCTTTCGACAAATATATTTAAGGGAGACACTATAGCTGATAAGCTGAAGCTTTGTTTGAAAGATTTAAAGAATGGGGCCTGTATGATAGCTGAGAAGATATGGACACCTGCTGCTGGGCCGAGTTCCATCCCCAGAACCCACATGGTAGAATGAGAGAGCTGATTTCTACAAGCTGTGTCCTTTGACTTACACACACACACACACACACACACACACACACACACACACACACACTAAATAAATAGATGTAATAATATAAAGATGTGAAAAGAATTCATAGCTTTACAATGAAAACTGGGAAACAGAATTTTACAGTTAAAGAACAGGTTTATAAAAGCACAGGTAACACCAAGACAGCCTTTCTCTTTTTTTTTTTTTTTTTTTTTTTTTTTTTGGAAGATTTATTTATTATGTATACAGTGTACAGAAGAGGGTACCAGATATCATTATAGATGGTTGTGAGCCACCATGTGGTTGCTGGGAATTGAACTCAGGACCTTTGGAAGAATAGTCAGTGCTCTTAACCTCTGAGCCAATTCTCCAGCCCCACAAGATAGCCTTTCTAAGGCATCAAACCTTCCTTCAAAATGAGGGAGGCCAATGTAGGTCACACACAATTCACTTTCACCATCTTTTTATAAGTAATTTAGACCATGCTCAATACTCAGATATTAAATAAATAAGTGAATGGATAAATAAAATTTAACTCAATTGAGAGTCATGTGAATTTTGGTCCGTCTATTAAAAGTCCTAAACCTTTGAAATCAAATTGAGTTAGTTAGGCAAACATTTAATCAGCAATTTATTTTGACACACAGTAAAAAGAATTCTAATATTCTCAACTTCCACTTGCCATTCTGTGAGGTGGTTAAGAATGAAGTTGAGTAGCCCAGCTCTTAAGTGTTCTGTGAAGCCAAGATTAATGTTAACATGTTATGAACAACAAGAAAAGCCACACTTCTGAAAGCTGTATCAGCTATTTCTTTCTTTCTTTCTTTCTTTCTTTCTTTCTTTCTTTCTTTCTTTCTTTCTTTCTTTCTTTCTTTCTTTCTTTTCTTGTGTTTGCCTAGAATTGGGAACTGAAACTACAGACAGTTGTGAGCTGCCATGTGGGTGC
The DNA here is from genome assembly GCA_004025045.1 of Sigmodon hispidus. Taxonomy (NCBI): domain Eukaryota; kingdom Metazoa; phylum Chordata; class Mammalia; order Rodentia; family Cricetidae; genus Sigmodon; species Sigmodon hispidus. Next base: position 66,301 of record PVIH01006023.1, read on the forward strand.
TGGGAATTGAATCCTGGTCCTCTGGAAGAGCAGTCAGTGCTCTTAACGCTGAGCCATCTCTTCAGCCCCCCATATCAGCTATTTCTACAACAGAAATTAATAATAATAAAAAAGAACTAGATTGGAAGTTAAAAGAATCAGAACACACACCAACTCAATGGATACAATGTTTCAGCCTGTAAGATTTTGAAAATATCTCAGTGTGGTGGTACATGTCTAACATATTTATACTTGGGATGTGTGAAGATTTAAAAGAAAATAACCCCAGGGGCTGGAGAGATGGCTCAGTGGTTAAGAGCACCGTCTGCTCTTCCAGAGGACCCGGGTTCAATTCCCAGCACCCACATGGCAGCTAACAACTGTCTGTAGTTCAGTTTGCCAGGCAAACACCAAGGCAAATAAATAAAGTTTAAAAAAAAAAAAAAAAAAGAAAATAACCCCAAAGGTGTGGCCTTGTTGGAGTAGGTATGGTCTTGTTGGAGGAAGTATGTCACTGTGGCGGCAGACTTTGAGGACTCAGATATGCTCAAGCCATGCCCTGTAAGGCAGATTATTTCTTGTGGCCTGCAATCAAGATGTAAAACTTTCAATTCCTTCTCTAGCACCACGTGAGCCTGCATACTACAATGTCCCACCATCATGATAATGGACTAACCCTCTGAAACTGTTTAGCCATCCCATTAAATGTTTTCCTTTATAAGAGTTGTCATGGTCATTCTATAACATTAGATTATATAACATTCTGTAACAATAGAATCCCTAACTAAGACAGAAAGTGTTGGCAGGAGAATCAGGATTTTTCAGACTAACTTTGGCTACAAAAAGACTTTAATACCAACTGAGGCTCTATGAGCCAGTCTTTGGAGGTATGAGGGGGTTGTTATTGTTACTGGTTGTTTTTGAGAAAGGGTTTCATGCATTCCAAGCTGACCTTGAACTCTCTACATGGCCAATGATGACTCTCAACTTCCTGCTTCTACCTCTGATCTGCAGAGTTTATATGCATGACCCACCATGCTTAGTGAGGCCATCTTAAAAAAAAAATTAAAAACCCCAAAAATAACAAAAACAAACAACAACAACAACAAAACCCAAGTATTCCGGAAGTAGCTAACAGATGCCAAATTATAGTTGCATCCTGGAGAGTCAGCAACAATCAAGAGTTCTCTGACATTAAAATCTATGTCTAGGGCAGGCATGAGCAAATTTCTGTTAAGAGTCATAGAGTAAATAGCTGAAGTCTTGTACAATATGATCTCTGTCAACTACCCAATTCTACTATTCTGTTAAAGGTAAACACAGACAATATATAATTGAATGAGCATCAGTATGTTCCAATAAAGCTTTAATTATGAGAAAGGCAGCAGGTGACAGGATGGTGGGTTTTGTTGGCATTGCTAAGGTCAATCAATGTTATCAAGGGAACCTGAGTTCTTTGAGCAGAGGAAAGACAGCTGCACCTAAAAGGACTAATTCAGTTACTGTCTTGGGTGTATCCCTTGAAGGAGGAGAAAAGCAAGAGCAGGGGAAGAATTTAAAAGATGGCAGTTCAGAAATCACTGCAATAGCAACAGCAACAAGGGTCAGCTTGTCTTGTGTGGGCATGATAGCAGTGACACTCTCCAGACACAGTCTGAATCTGATTATTCTTAGAAGTTAATGCCATAACTTTCTAAGGATTTGACAGTAGGGTGAAAAGAGGAAACCTCAAAGAAGAGTCCAAACTTTATGACTCCCAGGAAATTATGAAGTTTACTAGAGCTGAGATGTAGAGGGAGGTACCTATTGGGCCAGAAATAAAGAATTTTAGCTTTGGAAATACTAAGCTTGAGATGATCACTATCTATTTATATGGAAATATTAAATAAACAAGATTCTCGAGTTTAGAAAAATGGTGGTATTTGATAAAAGTCTGAAAATAGAGGCAGGAAAAAGAGGAATTCTTGTGCGACCTCTGCTATGAGAGACTATGTTGAGTCACCAAAGACCCCTTTACAAAATAAAAACATACCCTAGCTAGAAAGTTCAGAGGTCCTTAAGAACTCTAAGTAAATAAAATGGGTCTATATAATTTAATCAATGACTTGCTTATATTACTTTTTGTCAAACAATACTACTTCACTTGTATGCTACATAGAATATTCTAGGCTCCAGTAACAATATGGTGTTTTGCTTTCTGAATTACCAACATAATAGAATAAATGGTTTTGCCACCAAATGAAAACACACTTCATAGTGTACAGTTAACTGACATGTTATGATTTTCCTAAAAGAATATATAGGTAAAATAAAGCAAGCTATTCCATAAAATACAGCACTAGTGTACTGCTGTGGGGTAATGCTCCTGAAGAGCAATGTAGAGACTTGTCCCTGTGTACTCCAAAGACAGCGCAACAGGGAACAACACTCTAGAGGACAGTTTCACAGCAGTCTGAGGTATGTTTTTAGAGTATTCCAAAACACGTCTGAATTTTTGTTACAAATCACCTGATCAATGATACATACTTGCTAATGTGGTCTATACTAATTGTGCAACTCTTGGGACATAAAAATTAGAAAACCTGGCTAGAAGAAAACCTTCACAACTACTGGTTTCTGGTGCTTGAAAGATGGTTAAGAGTAGTTAAGAGTGCTTACTGCTCTTAAAAAGGACCTAGTTTGGTACCCAGCACCCGCAGCAAGCAACTCATGAGCACTTGTAACTCTTGATTCAGGGGATCCAACTCCCTACTCTGGCCTCCTCTAGGGTCCTATACACATAACACACAACACACAATCATACACAGACACATAAGTAAAAATAAAACTAAAATAAATTCTGAAAACAAAAATCCCTATCTAATACTAATACTGTTCCTGATAATAAATAATTTCTTTTCTTTTTTTTTTTAAAAAAGTAGTAGAAATAGATAGATTTAAGAAAAAGAGATGGGAGTTGAAATAATAGATAAGTAAAGCCTATTCTGAGAGATGTAATAACCTGGGAGGGAGTACATATCTCAAGACAAGCTCCTGGTGTTTGAAAAACTGTCTGAAATATCTATTTAACCTCCCGATTGTGTAGCTTTCCTAGCAGACAAATACTGCTACTACCTACTTAATTTTTTCTGTCGGATGGATATTGCTCCTACCTACCTAACTGGGTTACAACTGTAGTGACTACTAGGTAAGTAGAGAATAAATGTTACCAACATTATTTCAGTTGTGCACTTGGAAACACCAGTCAATGGAACATTCCAGAGGTGGAAAATGCTTTCTAACTTGCTCATTTATTGGACATAAAAAATTTGATAAACATTTTTCTGAAATAGAACATTTAAAAAGTTCACATTTTATAATTCTCTGGTTGTCTCCTCTGATTACTCAGAACAGGGATTTTCATCTAAACCTTTCAGCCCTGATATTCATATCCTAGTGACTTTAACAATGAAACCAGTATACATAAATTGAGGTATTTATGAACATAATAAGGATGCCTTTTTTTGTTCTGTATCCTGACAAAACTTTCTGATATGAAGTAGATTCTTTTGCTAAAACAACTTAGATATCACTAGAATACCTCATGGTATGAGAATAGTCATGTGAGGATAAAAGCGTATGACATATTGACAATTTTGAAGAATAAAAGGATACAATATTCATAAAGAAAGCCACAGCAGAAAAACAAATTACCTGACACCAGGCTATCATCTTCACATCATCCCTATCAGCTAACAATTACTCTGTGTCTAGATCTATAGCAATATATGTCAAAAATCCTTTACATGGCTGAGCCAGACTCCACTATCACTGGTAAATAAAGGATTAATAGACTATTGGACAAGCTTTCTCAATAGAGTAAATCAAGCCATCATGGCTCAAAATGAAAGAACAATGATGAAGATGAACTTCAATTATTAGCTTACATGAGGGATGAATAGAGGGAAAGCTGCTCTGAACAGACATGACAATTGTATAATTTGATAGCAACACACAAAATTTAAAGCAGAAAATTAAGCTCTAGTTAACAAAGCAGAGTATTTGCTGAGTAAAGAATGGGGCCATCAAATCTTTTCTCATGAAGTGTGGTAACAGTCATGTGACTGTGAAGAACCAACACAGAACATCTGCTTGTTATTCTTCAGTTGTATTCCTTCTGCACTTTATGCATGTGGAGAGAAGTTGATTATAAGCAATTTTCATTATTAATATTTAAAGAGTTAAAAAGTCTGAGCTAAGACTTTATTTGATTTTTCTACATTTTGTTAATTAATAAGAGGAAGAATTTTCTAAAGTAAGAATCTATGCTTGTAATCCCAGCTTCCTAGAGGGCTAGGTTAGCAGGATTGCAAACTTAAAGGTATTCTTGGCAGCCTAGCTGCTCAGGAGACAAAGAACATTATGCTGTATTTAGGCATGTATCTATGTCCTCAACCCTTCTTGTCTAAGATAACCCTTTAGTTGTTCTTGGTTTCCTATGACCCTGACCTCCTGTCACCCCTTCTGACTACTGCAAAGCAGGGTTCACTATGTAGGTTCAGGGTTATATTGAACTCAGACAGGAGATCCTCCTTTTCAGCCTCTCCAGTGCTGCAATAATGTAAATGTGCCACCAGACCTGTGATGACATTTTGAGATGCACTAGTCAAATGTATCATGCACATTTTGATGTTTTCTCTTGATTAGAATTAAGTTGCTTTGTTGTTATTGTTTGATAAGAGTGTCATAAAATTCAGGTGCCATTCTTTGTGTTTCAATCTACATTATATTAGTATGTCTTGATATAGATGAAGGTTCACCTTGTGAAAATGGTGTCTGACAGGCTTATTTCAAAAGGATTTTTGAAATATATTGCTATATATTACTACTATTTCTTATATAGTGAGCACCTCCAAACAGCCACTTTAATATTATGTAAAGATATAGTTTCTCTTCAAACTGAGGTGATTCTTTAGAATTTTAGAAAGAACTAAAATATGTGAAATATCATGGAAGGATGTTTTTGATATACTTAAACTCTATGTGATGAAATATTTTTTCTAAACTCGAAATACAAAAAAAGATTGTTTTCCCACAGCACTGCTGACTGAACAAGCACAATACGCTCACTGGCATCCCTGTGGAAGCTCTGTTGTGGAGGCAGCCAACTGCTTTCCAATTGGATGTCAGTTCTGCAGGATGATATCAACCTGAACAAAAGCCCATGACTTAGGAGGTCATGGGCCGTATGGGAAAACTACAGCTGTTATTTTGTTATATGAATATGCTATGCCCATTACAGTTACCTCTAAAATGTTTCTGTTTGCCCTCAAAATAATTATGCCTATGCTGTGTTGGTTAGTTTTATGTCAACTAAACACAAGATGGAGGATCAATGGAGAGAGAGTGCCTCTGTAAGACTTTACTGGCAAGTCTACTAGGCATTTTCTTGACTGATTGGTGTGGGAGGGCGCAGTTCACTGTGGGTGGTCCCAACCCTGGGCAGATAGTCCTAAACAAGAAAGCTGGGTGAGCAAGCCAGTAAGCAGTGTTCCTTCATGTTCCTTCATTCTGCTTTATTCCCTGCCTCCAAGTTCCCGCCCTCACTTCTCTCAGTGACGGAGTATGACCTGGGACATGTAAGCTGAAATAAAACCTTTTTCCCCAGTTGCTTTTGATCATGGTATTTTATCACATCAACAGAAATACCAACTAAGACATGCTCTTACGTTAGTACTGTCAGCTCTTAGCAGAGATGCTTTTTTTTAGTGATGACCAGTAGTTGGAGAGAGTCACAGCTGGTTAAAGCATTGAGAATAAGTGAATGTTAAATGTTCAACCATAAATGAGACATTTACATCATCCCCTCCAATACTGAGGAACATCATGAAATAGAGGGCAGCAAGAATGTAAGAGTCAGAGGATGGGGTAGAGTCCTATGAGACACTGTTTTCTACTGATGAAATGGCTATTCACTCTTGAACTTATAGAAGATATTACCTGATGAGACCTGCTCAAAACTGGGTTCACTGATAACCCACCATGAAGTGGGGAGGATTTCGTAAGGCCTAATCCTGCCTGATGAGCTACTGGCAATTAACATTTCATGGAGTAGGAGTGGGAGCTGGAGGAGATACTTTCTCTAGTGCTAGCTACTGGTGGACTAAATAACTTCTCATCTACATGAGCTCTTATGAGCAACCTTAATGAAATTCCTTGGATCACCATTACCACCACCACCAACAAAACAAAACAGAAACAAAAACAAACAGGAAAGTAGAAGGGGACTCGAAGGCAAGAAAAAAGGTAGATTATTTAGGATGGCAGAAGTAATGAAAGATGAATAGCATCAAAGTGTATCATATACATGTATGAAAAGATCACAGTGAAACCCACCATAAAATATACAATTAATATGTGCTAATAAAACATTTAAAAACAAAAACAAACACATTTAAAACAGTTATTATTTTTGAGTAGGTGCATATGAATGCCTGTGTCTGAAGAGGACAGAGGAGTTGGAATCTCCTGAAATTAAAGTTATTGGTGGTTTGGAGTCACCTAACTTGGGTGCTGGGGCTCAAATTTGAGTCCTCTGGAACAACAGTATGTTTCCTTAACTGCTCCAGCTCAATACAAACATTTTGAAAGATCGTTTTCTTGGTGTTTTCAGTTAATATTAATCAACCATAACATCAAAGAATGACATAAAATATTACTTACATAACTACGGCTTTGAAACATATCTTTTGGACTGGTGGTAAGGATTTTGTCTCCTTCCAAGCCAATTACTCGTTTACAAATATTTGATTTTGGATCACTTGGGCTTTTTGCAATTACAATGTCACCTCTGAAAGGGGAAAAGGAAAAGAAAGCATCAGTATTATCACCAAGCATTCATAAGACTGCTTTAAAATTTTTTTTTTAAAACTTTATTTATTTGCGTTGGTATTTGCCCAGAAATGGGAACTGGAACTAAAGACAGTTATGAGCCACCACGTGGGTGCTGGGAACCGAACCCAGGTCCTCTGGAAGAACAATCAGTGCTCTTAACCACTGAGCCATCTCTCCAGCCCCTGCTTTAAAAAATTTATAAGGCAACTTAAAGAAATATACACCCTTTACCCTATCGTACATTTACCCTGTCATACATTGATCATGTTTGGGAACCATTATAACTAAATTTAGGGTCAGAACCAAACTGGAGTCATGAAAATTCCATGCAAAATTAGTGATTATTTGTAATAATTTCATGAGAGTTCTATCCACTATGTATTATTTCTGTATACAAATAATTACAAATAAAAGTTATTAGTACCCAACTCTAGAGCACTAAAAACAAAAAACTCATCTATTTCTCAAAAGCTCAAAAATTAAAAAATAATACTATGTAAGTTATATAAATCATTTAAGTCTATACACTTAAATTTGAGGAAAAATTAGACACAAATAAAACACTGAAAGCTTAAGCAAACATAAAATAGGATTTGATGTCAAATATATAAAAAGTAATATTAATCTTGAAATTTATAGAAGGTCTGAGTCCAATAAAAAGTAATATTCTACATGGTAAGAGAAAAATAAATGAAAAAATAAAGATTTTATTCCTGTCACGATGGTACATGCCTATAATCCAAAAAAAATCAAGAAGGGAAGAATTATAATTTGGAGGCTAGTATAAATTACAAAGCAAATCCAAAGCCAATCAGAGCTACATAGGAAATTATGTTTTAAAACACCCATACCTGCACACCTATCACACCCAAGCCATTGAGGGTGGGGAGATAAGGGGTGGATGACTGATATCCCAACCAACCAGAGTATTTTTTCTGTATAAAACAAGGAATATATAAATTGTGTTAATATTTTTCAATATTTAACATATTTATTAATTGTATGTGTCTCCAGATATAGTTTATAAAATTTGATGTTGTTTATAATGAAAAATACAAATGTTAAAATAATATAAAAATTCATAGTAATAAAGGGAAGCTTATAATTCAGAAACTTAACCATTGGGCTAGCCAAGGCAAAGCATGCCTATTATCCCAGCATTTGGGAGGATGAGAGAAGTTTAAGCCCAAATGGAGCTATGTAGTGGTGAAGGTGAATCTCAGCTACAAGACAAGATGCTGTTCCAATAAACTAAAATAGAAAAAAGACTAAAGAACCATGATTACTGCTATACTGTAAGTTCTCAACAAATTCTAACGATTTTTGTAGTCCTCACTCCAAAGTAAGAAGGTTGTGAGTATTGCTCAAGGATATAGTGGCTTGTGTGGTATACAGGAGGCCCCAGGTTTAGTCCCCAGTAAACAACAACAAAAAAGAAGCAAAATATGAGACTAATTAGTTATCATTAATAAAATTAGGTTAGGGAAAGGTGAAACAAAATTTTTCCTAACAGCTAAAACCAAGGAGTAATTCATAAGCAGATTTTTATGTAAAAGAATGTAAGACACTATTTACCAGAATACAAGCAACACAGAAATTAGTATTGAAAACAACTATACCATGAGGCTTCTCTTTCTAAAGCTGAATAGTATCAAGCCATTCAGTTCTATAATTGAGCCAGAAAAGGATTGTTTTCTTTTGAAATGTCAGTAGAACTGCTTATATAAAAAACTTCACCAAGATTTCTAAGCTATGAAATCTAATATGTCTTTGAAAGAAATCTTTTCAAGGATGCTTATGAAGTTTCTGTTGTTTGATACAATAATCAATATATAAAACTTAAAAAGAAGACTGCACCTTGAAATCTTGCCTCCTTTAACAGGACTTTTAAAACTCATTATAAAACAGAATCAGAACTAAAATTTTCCTTTTCCACGAGAGATATTGTTGATGTACTGCTTTGTGACTCCCAGAACTTGGGAGGCTGAGGCAGGAGGATCACTACAAGTGTGAAATCAGTCTAGACTAGATAGTGAGCTTTAGGCTAGCATAGGCTACTCTATCTCAAAATTCCAAAAACAAATGATTAAAATTAAAAATATAAACATCCTTTTTGACTCTTGGTGGTGAGCTGTTCAAATGTCAGTGCCTCACTCATTGTATCACTGCTATATGTACAACATACCTTATAAAGTAGATGTCCATTAGTAATTTGTTGCAAAAATTAGTAATAGGAGACTGTCTCAAGAGAAATCCCTGAAGGTAAAGGACAAGAGACCTGTGTACTTTAGATATGACACATGCAATTTTTATTTTTACATAAAACAGAATTTTGGCCTCCCCTTCTAAATAAGCTGCCATCAATAAGGGTCAGAAATTCATCAAACTGAAATCTCAGTCCTAAGTTGAAGTAAACAAAATGAGAGGGGAGTAATATTTGGGCCTCCTTGTCAAAGATCAGGTGTTCATAGGTTTTTGAGTTAATGTCAGGGTCTTCAATTCGAGTTCATTGATCCACAAGTCTGTTTTTATACCAGTACCAGGCTGTTTTTATTACTGTAGCTCTACAGTATGACTTGAAGTTGGGGATGGTGATACCTCTTGAGGTTCTTTTGTTGAGCAAAATGGTTTTGGCAATCCTGGCTTTCCTGTTATTCCAAATGAAATTGAGTATTGTTCTTTCAAGGTCCGTAAAAAAACTGTGTTTGGGATTTTGATGGAATTGTATTGAATCAGTAGACTGCTTAGGGTAAGATTGCTATTTTGCTATGTTGATTCTACCTATACAGGAACATGGGAGATCTTTCCATTTTCTGATATCCTCTTCAATTTCTTTCTTTGGTAATTTAAAGTTTTGTGTCAAACAGATCTGTTACTTCCTTGGTTATAGTTACAATGAGGTATTTAATACTATTTGCAGCTATTATAAAGGATGATGTTTCCCTTATTTATTTTACAGCCCTTTTATATTTAGTGCATAGAAGGGCTACTAATTTCTTTGAGTTAATCTTGTATCCTGCTACATTGCTGAAGGTGTTTATCAGCTGTAAAAGTTCCCTGGTAGAATTTTGTGGGTCACTTATGTATACAATCATATCATCTGCAAATAGAGATAGTTTCACTTCTTCTTTTCCAATTTCTATTCCCTTAATCTCCTTTTGTTCTCTTATTGCTTTGGCTAAAACTTTGAGAACTATATTGAATAGATAAGGAGAGAGGAGGCAGCCTTGTCTAGTTCCTGGTTTTAGTGGGATTGCTTTGAGTTTTTCTCCATTTAGCTTGATGTTGGTCGTCGGCTTCTTGTAAATTCCCTTTTTATATTTAGATATTTTCCCTGTATTCTTGATCGCTCCAGGACTTTTATCATAAAGGAGTGTTGGATTTTGTCAAAGGGTTTTTAGCATCTAAGGATATGATCATGTGGTCTTTTTCCTTCAGTTTGTTTATATGATGAATGATATGATTTTTCTTATGTTGAACCATTCCTGCATTTCTGGGATAAAGCCTACTTGATTGTGGTGGATGATTTGTTTTTTTTATATGTTGTATTCAGTTTTTCCATATTTTTTTGAGAATTTTTGCATCAATGTTCATGAGGGAAATTGGTCTATAATTCTCTTTCTTTGTTGCATCTTTGAATGGTTTGGAAATTAGGGTTATTGTGGCCTCATAAAAGCAATCTTCCTTCAATTTCCACTGCATGAAACAGTTTGAGGCGTATTGGTATGAATGTCTGATAGAATTCTGCACTGAAACCAACTGCACCTGGGCCTTTTCTACTTGGGAGGCTTTTAATGACAATATCAATTTCCTTTGGGGTTATAGGTCTGTTTAGGTCTTTAATCTGATTTAATTTTGGTAAGAGGTACCTGTCCAGAAAGCTGTCCATTTCTTTTAGGTTTTCCAATTCTGTGGAGTATAGATTTTCAAAATATGACCTGATAATTCTCTGGATTTCCTGGAGGTCTGTTTTTATGTCCCCTTTTCATTTCTGATTTTGCTAATTTGGATATTCTCTCTCTGCTTTTTGGTTAGTTTGGATAAGAGTTTATCTATCTTGTTGACTTTCTCAAAGAACCAACTCTTTGATTCATTGATTCTTTGTATTGTTCTTTTTGTTTCAATTGTATGGATTTCAGCTCTAAGTTTCTGCCATCTACTTCTTCTAGGTGAGTTTGCTTCTAATTGTTCTAAGACTTTCAGCTGTGCTGTTAGTTCTCTAGTGTGGTATTTCTCTAGGCTTTTCATATAGGCATCTAGTGTTCCTCTTAAGACTGCTTTCATTGTATCCCCTAAGTTTGCGTACATTGTGGATTCATTTTATTCTTTATATTGTTATATGTATTCTTGCACTGGCATCTGCCAACTACTTCAGTTGTTCATTCTTAGTCAGCTTCTAGTCAGTTGTGGCTAGAGGGGTTTTGTGTCTCCTGTCTGCGTGGACATGTGGTCTGTATGATTTCTGACTCTATTCTGCATTTGGGACTGCAGGTTGAAGCTGTCCCTCTATGATGATGCAGCTGACCCTAGATAAAATTTCTTAAAGAAGTGCAGTTTTAAAAATATGTTAATATCTGACATCCATTTAAAAGGAACTCAAACTCACAGTGTCCCTTGAGATAAACAGTAGCACAGGTTTTGAGCCACTATTTGGAATAAGGGTTTTGGAAAATATAGTAACAAACAGTATTTGCCAAGTAGTTACCTTACTTATAAATTAATCAATCTGGAGAACTACATTAGACAAAACTCTTAATCTCAGGCTTGCAAACAAAGCCATAACCTACAAGTCATTGAATAGTTATCATGTCTCTGTACAAAGAATAAACAGGACAGTTATCAATGAAAGTAAAAAACACCTCAGAAAACTGGGAATCAATCTCCCAAATGATCCAGAAATATCACTATTGGACATATACCCAAAGGATGCACATTCTTACCCCAAGGGTATTAGTTCAACTATGTTCATAGTAGCATTATTCATAATAGTTAGAACCTGGAAACAACCTAGATGCCCCTCAACTGAAGAATGGATTAACAAACTGTGGTATATCTACACAATGGAGTACTACTCAGCAGTAAGAAAAAAATGATATCCTAAAATTTGCAGGCAAATGGATGGATTTGAAGAGTATAATTTTGAGTGAGGTAATACAGACCCAGAAAGACAGACATGGTGTGTACTCACTCATAAGTGGATTTTAGTCAAAAAGTAAAGACTATGCAGGCTGCAAACCACAACCCCTGAATCGCTTGGGATCAGAAGGAACTTAAGAGGAACATCCAGGAATCCCCCAAGGAAGAGAAAATAGAGAAGATCTCCTGAGTAAATTGAGATCATAACAGGGAGCAACCAAGGAGAGTGGGAACAAATCATGAGAGAAGGAGATGGTTGAGTGAGAGGAGCAACAAAGAGGGAGAAAATAGAGATGGATATCTTAATAGAGGGAGCCAATCTGGGGTTGGAAAGAGACAGGGTGCTAGGGAGACCTCCAAGAACCCAGAGGATGTCCCTAGGTAGGACTCCAACCAATAGTGGAGGGGGTTCCTAATCAGGACTTCCCCTACAATCAAATGAATGACCATAATAAGTGTCATTATAGAAACTTCATGCAGCAATGAATAGAGGTGGAGGCAGAGATCCATAGCTAAGCACCAGGTCAAGTCCTTAGTTCAACTGAAGAGACAGAGAGGAGAGTATATATGAACAAAGGGACCAGGATCATGAGGAGGAAACCCACAGAAACACCTGGCTGTAGCTGCTGGGAGCTCACTTAATCAGAAACAGCCACTGGGGAATCTTCAGGGAGAGGAACTAAATCCTCCAAAGGTAGATGACTGTCGAATGGTGTGGGCAGTAAGTAGAGCCGCATGGAGTATGGTCACACTATGTTCGTTCCTCTGCATGAACTGGCATCTTGGAGCCCATTCCCTACAGAGGAACACCTAACCCAGCCTTAATACTGAGGTGAGGGAATTGGACCTACCTCAAATGGATACACCAGACTGAACTGACCCACCTTGGGACTCCTTGCCCTCCTTGGGGAATGGATGGGGGAAGGGGTGAGGAGGGGTGAAGGAGTAGGAGGGACTAGGAAGAGGGAAGGGAGGGAGAGCAGGGAGATACATGAAAAAAAAAAACCCTTTTAAAATAATATATATATATTATATAAAAGAAAGTTCAAAACAATTAGAAGTCTGATGTAGTGAGCAATACAGTCCATAAAGCCCTTGTTCCTGACTTAAAACACTTCAGGAACCTATAAAGAAAACAAGGCTTTCACACTTACTTTAAGATCTGCCAACTGTCCTGGATGATGAGAAGAGAAATAGTGTCCACTCTCATTGAACATGCTGACTATTAAAACATTCCCAAACATACAAAAAATATTCAATTCAAGATCTTTGCCTACTTATTACTCTCGTAAAAGAATTTTAAACATAAAGTTAAAAATTATACAAAAATATACTTTTTACATCTTTTATTATACTTATATACCCATAATAAAAAATTACCTTTGGATAGCATGAAAGTGTCGACTAAGACTTTCTGCAAAGACAATATCTGAATTTTGAATTGTGGGTTCCATTGATGGTCCAGAACACTGAAAAGAAAGGTACTCTTCTGAGTTCAAATCTCTTTAAATTTAACAGAAATCATTTGGGTATGCTTAAAAGAAAAAAAAACTTGGATAAATATTCTTCATGGAGAAAGATGATATTATAATATTTTGATGTCACTTTGTAAGATACACACAAAGAAACATGTCTCTGCTTCTAATCTTTGGCCACCCTATAGAACACTAAGCTCCACTGGAGTACTAAGACCTTGTCTTAGTGTCCCTGCTATGTATTTTTCCATTGTCAAAAAGAGTACTTAGCATAATGTTAATGCTTGATATACATTGCTGCATGAATGATGGACTTCTTTGGTTTTCTCAAACACCACTTAGTGTCCACTGTGGCAACTTTTAAAACACTGTTCATTCTCTGAGAACTGATATCCTTTCTCAGTTTGATGGGGCTGTAGCTTATATTTTGTACTGAAACCACCAACATAATCCAGTGTACTCTGAAGATATTCATGTTGGTATGCCTGAAGAAAATTTCTTACTATATGCCTATTTCTGCAATACTAATTGCCACTTAATATAAACAACACAGTCTCCATCTACTCTACTATTTATCTGTAAATAAAACCTTTTATTCAAAATTTCTACTTAGACAAAAATAATGAACATTTAAATAAAATAATAAATAAAAATGAAGTTTAGATTTGCTACTTTTAGAAGTACTAATGTCACTGTCAAGGCAAAAGGGAAGGGATGTTAGCTAAATACATTCAAATCCTTCACTTCAGCTCAAACAAGGGTCACTATAACTGCCAATCTATTAGGTCATTATAATTACCAATCTATTAGGCTAAAACAAACCTAACAACAGCCAAAAACAACAACAAAGCTCTACTGGCTGTCCAGTCAACCAAATTGTTTCATTTACATAACAAAGATTCGAAAATTCTGAGTTTTCAGATTTGTGATATAACATTGAGAACAAACATTGCTCAGAGGAAGGGTCAGTACTTAACATCTGTTACTAATCTTAGCAGAATAATCATTTATTTTAATGACAAACTTGATAGTTATGAGGAGTTTTAGAATCTAACAAATTAGTGTTGAAATTCTACCTCTCTTACTAAGTGTGGGACCTGGAATGAGTTAGCTTTCTGAGACTGGGAGTTCCTTCTTAAACAGAATGAATTCCTCACACAAGTGCAACAGATAATGTAAGGTGATAAGTTTATAGCATCAACCATTTCTAGAAAGTACAAGTAACACTCAAATGATAACTACTTATAATCAGGTTATCAAGAAGACTGTGCTAAATACAGAACATAAAAGTAAGGATTCAATGATTCTTACATTTTATTCTAAGGCCAGTGCAAACATACTGTTTTTGCTGGTTTGGTTGGTTTTTATTATTTACATTGTTTGTGTGTGTGTGCATGCATGCATGCACATAAGCATATGTGTGTATATTTGTACTTGCCACAGAGTACCCATGAAGATCAGAGGATAACTTGTGAGAATTAGTTCTCTTTCCACCATATGGGTCCTGAGTTTCAAACTTGGTGGCAAGCACATCACCAGCCAATTCGATGTTTGCTTTTGAGACAAAGTTTGTTTGTCTTGTTATGTAGCTATGGAGGGACTGAGCGAGGGATACTGTGATAGAGTCTGAACATATATCACAGGGTGAACTTGAACTCAATATGAAGCCCAGCCTACCCTTGTACTTAACAGTCTTTTGCCTTAGCTTCGAGATTACAGGAGTGTGTCACTATATGCAGTTCCAAACATACCCTCTTATATCCCAATATTTAGAAAGATTTTATGTTTTAATTTTCATGAAATGATTTGAAGCAAAATTTATTTTTTAAAATCCATGTCTCATTCCATTAAAAAAAATCTGTATTTTAATATGAAATTCCTAAGTGTAAAAACTTACCATTACAACACCACCAACGTATTCAAAAGCACAATGAGCTATACACCCATACTGAATGGTATAGCCAGCAAGTCGAAAAGCCTTTCCAAGAACACCACGAAGCATAATTCACTGTTGACTCTGCCACCACTTGCCTGATGGTGAATTTCAAAAAGTTTCATGATCAGCATTTCTTAAAACAATTTAGAAAGAGCTCTACTGTAAAATGTCTCACTATACACAGAACGTACTAACACAACCCGGTTTATTTTTATCTATTACCAATCATTTAAATGGCTGAGTTTATGATGTAGATAACCAGCATCTCAAAAACCACCTTATAATTGCAATGTTGAGGAAAAGCTCCTTAGATAAGAATGAGCACAGCAAAACATCTCATTCAATCTTTGAAATCTTTAAACAATGTAACTTCAGAAACCAATAAAATCATAGTTATTACTAACACATAATTTAATTTAATCCCCTCACTGGAACATGGTACATGCGTGCCTGTGCACGTGTATGTCAGTGTGGGCAGATGCATGCCATGGCAGACATGTGAAGGTCAGGGAACAAATTTCCTGAGTCAGTTCTCTCATTGTACCATGGGCTCAAGGAATCACACTCTGGTCATGCAGCTTGTATAGTTAGACAAGTCCTCTTACCTGTTAAGCCATCAATATTACAGATTTTTAAAGCTATACAAGTTTAATATAATTAAATAAAACCATTCCTGGTATTTATTCCTTCCTTTTGAATGATTCCTTACAATTGTTTCAGGAGACTCAAGCTCTTGCCCAACACAGTACCTGGCAGCCCCTATGAGGTTCATGAGGGTCAGTTATGTCTGTCTGCTTTCCTGGGTCCCTGTCTGGAGGTAGGTAACTTTCTTTGTTCTTCTTTCTTGTCTCTTTAATTCGGATGCTGGCTAGAACCCATGTATGCTTTTTCTGGTACTTTGGACTTTAGTTCTCTAAAGCTCCCCTCCCTGTCATGTGGCTGCTTGCCCACTGTATGGCTGACCTCCAAGCCAACTTAACTGATACGGCCTGGCTTTTCTCTTGCCTGCATTCTCTTCCTAAGGTAGCTGCTGAGATTAGAGTTTAACTTTGGGGTTTTCCTTCCAAACCCTTATAAAACTGTCCTCTTTTAATAAACTTTGGCCTTTCTTTACTTTCAAACATTTCTTATCTTTTTGTTTTTTTTGGCTGCGGTAGAATATTGTTTTAAGGTATGTTACTTGTTTATGTTCTAGGACACTTGTTTAATGATGCAAAGATGTATCACATCTGATTGATTAAATAAAATTAACTTGCATTGAGGAGGCTGCATTAGCAACTAGCTGATAGGAAGTGGTAGGGAGGAGCCAAGTGGAGGAGTGAGGGTTGGGAGAAGGACTCAAGGCTTTTTGGGAGGAGATTATCCAATAGCAAATAGCTCTGAAAACAAACAAGTATGTTATATACATAAAACAGACTGCGCTGGTTCTACTTGGGAATATAGGCATACATATATGCATGTAACAACAATTAATGAAAGCAGAAGTTATGAATTTGAAAGAGAGCAAGAAGGTATTGTAAGAGAGTTTGCAGGGAGGAATGGAATAGGAGAATATATTGAAATCTCAAAACAAAACAAAAAGATTAAAAATTATCCCCCTACCCTTAAGAAGTTTCTATAATTGCTTGCAAACAGGAATACACTCTTTGAAGCAATTTCAACCTTTTCTGAGTCTCTTCCATTTATATTTGATAGAGAATAAGCACCTCTTACTCCATTATAGGTGAGAGTGCTGCTGCTGCTTAGTATTAACAGTTTTGGAATGCAACAAAAGGCCTAGAGGTGCTCACCTCAGTGGAAGATGACTGCTGCTGTTGCCTGTTAAGTCTCAAATCCTGGGACAAATAGCTGAGGTGCCTATTTAACATATCAAAGCCGACCTGGCCTCCAGGTTCTCTCAGCATCTCTCAACCCCAACCTGTTAGAAGGTAATCCCAGTCTTGTATCCTGAACTCTCCAGCCCAAGAGTTTGGCTTCCCTTCCCCCAGAGGATCTTCCCTATATAATCCAGACATGCTGGTTACCTGTTCCTTTAAAACAAAACAAAAAACTCCTTTGTTTTCTTGGCTGCTACACCTGGTTCTCCTCTCTTCCCCTCTTCTTTTCCTTCCCAGCTCTCTTGCATGTCTCAGGGTCATGTCCACTCAGCACTATCCCAAATGTTGTTGCCTCTTGCTATTCTCTCTCTTTTACCTACAATGAACCTTCTCCTCCACTGTACCCTTCCTTTGTAATTTTTTCCTTCAATTGCTGCTGTCCATGGGTGCAGCCTCACCTTAAGCATAAATGCTTTCCTCTGGAGGATGCTCTACACCAGGAGAATTTGCAATTGCTGGTCTCCAAAACAACTGCATGTTTAAGATAATGACAGCCCTGTGCTTTTAGGTTTTGGGTGATAAATTAGATAATATTGAGTACTTCTTGACTGTTAACATGCTTAAGTGTACCAAATAAAAAGAAAAGGAATGAGATAGGTCTTGTGAATTAAAAGTGAGAGGTCAATGCTTTTTAAAAAGGGCAATTTCTGATACACCATTAAAGAAAGAGATTGGCATGGCGTTACACATCTTTAATATATGAGTACTTGGCTATCAGAGACAGGAGCATCTCTGTAAGTTGAGGCCAATCTGATAGACAGTGAGTTCTAGGACAGCCAGGACTATTTAGAGACCTTGTCTCAAAGGGAGCTGTGGGGCTGGGGTGGGAGTAGAAACAACTGATCATTTAGTCAGGAAAGGAAGCAAATGTTGCCTTTAATCAAGATACTTGGGAAAAATAACTAATAGATCTCTGAGAATAGATCATGGCCTACACAATGCTTCCAGGCTATCCAGTGGTAGCTACATACAGGACTCTGAAAGAAGAAAGGAAAGAAATTAGAAGGAGGAAGAGAGGGAGAGAGAAAAGGCAGGCAGAAAAAAAAAAAAAAGATCAGGAAAATACTATCTTAAACAAAGGATCAAACTGAACAGTATAAATAGAAAAACTGACACCCATTGTAGGTAGTGCCATGCCTGGGCATGGTCCTGAGTTCCACCATAAAGCAGGCTGAGCAAGCAATGAAGAGCCAGCCAGTAAGCAGCACTCCTCCATAGCCTCTGCAACAGCTCTAGCCTCCAGGTTCCTGCCCTGCCTGAGTTCCGGTCCTGACTTGCTTTGTTGATAAACTATGATAGGGAAGTTTAAGACAATAAAAATCCTTTCCTTCCCAACTTGTTTTTTTGTTCAAGGTGTTTTATCACAGCCATAGTAACCCTAACTAAAACAGTATGAATATATAGGAAACTAGAAAAAGGTACTATGAAAAATGTTTATTGTTAAACTCAGGCTACATATATATAAATGTGCACTGTACTGTCTTTTCAATTTTCTTTGTAAAATAAAAGTTTTTTTTAATCAGGATCTTGTTATAGCTTAGACTAGCAATGAACTTGTAGTCCATTTGCGTCAGCCTCCTAATTGTTGCGATTACAGGCATATGCTACCAAACCTTTTTAGAACAAACTCTTTGAGCAACAAAGTGTGTCATGTCATTCGTTAACTCATTTAACAGATATTAACATACTGCTATGTCCATTCAGCCCTAGAAATAGAGTGGTGAACATGGTCCCCATCTTCATTAAGCTTATAGTTTACTGGAGCAGATATTATTATATACACACAAAGGAAACAAATACAATCAGAAATAAATTAGGTGATTTCTATAATGAAAAAATATGATAAAGGAATTGAAAACAATGAGTCATCTGTTTAGGATGTATCAGGAATGATTTCTCTAAGAGTGATATAATCGTTGACATATAATTTTAAAAACTGCCCTCACTGATGTGTACAGAAAGGATGCAAGTGAGGAGAAGAGTAGAATTGTGTATAGAGCAAGGCAGGCAAATGCACTGGTATATACAACAGCATGGTGACAGTGGAGATGAACAAAATAGGTAGAGTTGAAGAATTCTGGAGGCAAAATAAATGAAAAGGAACAAAAAAGATTCACAGATAGCTTAAATTATATGTCTGGGAATGAGATAAGTAGAGGTCTACCTATACCCTATTCCCATATCCACATCTTGGGTAGAGAAATCCAGGTACTATTTTGACCAGGCTACATTTTCCTCATTTGCTAATTTACTGAGAGGATGCATGTGAAACTAAAACCTAAAGACAGCTTTAGACATAGAAAGAGTTGGAAGTATGATTCCTATTTCAGTGAGGATCATATTCTTTAATAAATAACAGAAAACTAAAATAGTGAACTTAATAAAGGTCTGTTTTCTGTGGTCATTAGCAGCTATAGGCAGGGGAAAAAAAAAAAAAACAAGAAATAACAAGAATTCACTGTCTACCAACCAAAGTTTAGGCACAGCAAACACACACCCTAGTATCAGAAATGGGTTATCTCTCAAGCACTTGTTAGCCAATGGGGTCCTCCAGAAGTTGACAGTAAGACTTTATTGCTGAAAGTGACACACACATCATAAGACACAGAGAGATCAAGACTACAGAGATGGAAGAGTCATCCTTACTGGCTAAATTCCATAGTGCTGAAAGGTGCTATGCAGGCTTACTAGAGAACAGCAATCATCAATCTTACCCAATTGTAAACCCCGAGTTAATGCAAGAGCACAACAGAGGTATGAAGCCTTGAGAGAAAATGGACCCCAGACGCTCAAAATTAGTGGGACTATTCGGAGATATGGCTTTGTTGGAATAGGTATGGCTTTGCTGGAGAAGTATGTCATTGGGGGCAGGCTTTGAGGTTTCAGATGCTCAAGATATGCCCAGTGTGGCATCTCTGCCAGCTGCCTGTGGATCCACGTGCAGAACTCTCAGCTCTTTCTCCAGCACCATGTCTGCCTGTGTGCCACCATATTTCCCACCATGATGATAAATGGACTAAACTGCTGATCTGCAAGCCATCCCCAATGAAATGGTTTTCTTTATAAGAGTTGCCCTGGTCATGGTCTCTTCACAGCAATAAAAACCTAACTAAGACAAATGGTATAAATTTTATAGCAGTACCTAATAACTTATTGATTAGATTTAAGGCCAACTTCACAAGACAGGAACCATACCTGGTACCAATATCAGGCCAAGTATCTGAGCGCGGATAGGTCACAGGCCCTAAGGAAGAAGTTAGGACTATTATACTACTAAATGGACATAGTAGAGTGTATTAAAATGATTCCATTCTAGGACAGGTTGGTCTACAGAAACTCTATCTCGAGAAACAAAACAAAGCAAAGAAGATTCCTGATGACTTATAGCTAGATCTATACATTAGTGTTTCTCTTAACTCTCATCAGTGACAGTTCATGCAGAAGAGAGTGATTAACAAAGAGACTATAACTGGTCAGTAGACAAAAAACAAGAGACTATATCTAACAAAGTAGACTTTAAGCTAAAAGCACTTAAAAGGGACCAAGTTGGTCATTTCTTATTCATCACAGGAACAATTGGTCAAGAGATTTCAATCCTGAATATTTATTCCTCTAATATAAGGGCACCTATATATGTAAAAGAAACACTACTAAAACTCAAAACCCACATCAGTTCTCACACCCTAATATGGGAGACTTCAATACCCCACTTTCACCCCTGGATAGGTCAATGCACAGAGACTCAACAGAGAAATAAGGTGTCTAAGAGAGGTTTTGATGTAAATGGATTTAATAGATATTTACAGAAGCTTCCACACAAATGCAAAAGAATATACATATTTCTCACTCCTCATGGAACTTTCTCCAAAATTGACCACATAATTGGTCATAAAGCAAATATGAATAGATACAAAAAATTGGAAATAACCCCTTGTATCATATCGGCCCACCAGGGCCTAAAGTTAGAGTTCAACTACTTCAAAAATCGCAGGAAGCCTACCAACTCATGGAAGCTAAACATCACTCAGCTAAACCACCTCTGGGTCAAGGAATAAATTAAGAAAGAAATCAAAGTCTTCCTAGAATCTAACAAAAATGAATCCACAGCGTACCCAAACTTGTGGGACACAATGAAAGCAGTCTTAAGAGGAAAATTCATAGCACTAGGCCTATATGAAAAACCTAGAGAAATCCCACACTAGAGAACTAACAGCTCAGCTGAAAGCCTTAGAACAATTAGGTGCAAACTCACCTAGAAAGAGTAGACAGCAGGAAATAATCAAACTTAGAGCTGAAATCAATACAATTGAAACAAAAAGAACAATACAAAGAATCAATGAATCTAAGAGTTGGTTCTTTGAGAAAGTTAACAAGATAGATAAGCCCTTAGCCAAACTAATCAAAAAACAGAGTGTTCAAATCAACAAAATCAGAAACGAAACGGGAGATATAACAACAGACCCCCAGGAAATCCAGAGAATTATCAGATCATATTTTGAAAATCTGTATTCCACAAAAATGGAAAACCTAGAAGAAATGGACAGCTTTCTGGACAGGTACCATCTACCAAAATTAAATGAAGGTCAGATTAATTACCTAAAAAGGCCTATAACCCTTAAGGAAATTGAAGCTGCCATTAAAAACCTCCCCAAAAATGAAAGCCCTGGTCCAGATGGTTTCAGTGCCGAATTCTACCAGACATTCAAAGAAGAATTACTACCATTACTCCTCAAAGTATTTCATACAGTAGAAACTGAAGGAATATTGCCAAATTCCTTTTATGAGGCCACAATACCCTAATGCCAAAGCCACTCAAAGACACAACAAAGGAGAATTACAGACCAATTTTCCTCATGAATATTGATGCTAAAATTGTCAACAAAATTTTGGCAAACCGTATACAACAATATATAAAAAATACAATTCACCATGACCAAGTAGGCTTCATCTCTGAAATGCCTTAGAACAATTAGGTGCAAACTCACCTAGAAAGAGTAGACAGCAGGAAATAATCAAACTTAGAGCTGAAATCAATACAATTGAAACAAAAAGAACAATACAAAGAATTAGGTGCAAACTAATTAGGTGCAACTAGGGTTGGTTCAAAACCGTAAATGTCATCCATCATGTAAACAAATTGAAGGAAAAAACCACATGATCATATCCTTAGACACTAAAAAAGCCTTTGACAAAATCCAACACTCCTTTATGATTAAAGCCCCGGAGAGATCAGGAATACAGGGAGAATACCTAAATATAATAAAGGCGATTTATAAGAAGCCAACGACCAACATCAAACTTAATGGAGAAAAACTCAGAGCAATCCCACTAAAATCAGGAAATAGACAAGGATATCCTCTCTCCCCTTATCTATTCAATATAGTTCTCAAAGTTTTAGCTAAAGCAGTAAGACAACGAAAGGAGATTAAGGGGATACGAATTGGAAAAGAAGAAGTGAAACTATCTCTATTTGCAGATGATATGATTGTATACATAAGTGACCCACAAAATTCTTCCAAGGAACTTCTACGGTTGATAAACACCTTCAGCAATGTAGCAGGATACAAGATTAACTCAAAGAAATCAGTAGCCCTTCTATACTCTAAAGATAAAAGGGTCGAGAAAGAAATAAAGGAAACATCACCCTTTATAATAGCTGGAAATAGCATTAAATACCTTGGAGTACCTATAACCAAAGAAGTAACAGATCTATATGACAAAAATTTTAAGTCATTGAAGAAAGATATTGAAGAGGATATCAGAAAATGGAAAGATCTCCCATGTTCCTGGATAGGTAGGATCAACATAGTAAAAATGGCAATTCTTCCAAAAGCAATCTACAGATTTAATGCACTGCCCATCAAAATCCCAACACAGTTTTTTTATGGATCTTGAAAGAACAATACTCAATTTCATTTGGAATAACAGGAAAGCCAGGATAGCCAAAACAGTTTTGCTCAACAAAAGAACCTCAGGAGGAATCACCATCCCTGACTTCAAGTTATACTATAGAGTTATAGTAATAAAAACAGCCTGATACTGGCATAAAAACAGACTTGTGGATCAATGGAATAGAATTGAGGATCCAGGCATTAACCCAAAAACCTATGAACGCCTGATCTTCAACAAAGAGGCTCAAAATTCCCAATGGAAAAAAGATAATATGTTTAACAAATAGTGTTGGCAAAGCTGGTTGGTAGTCTGTAAAAAAAATGCAAATAGATCCAAGCCTGTCACCCTGCAGAAAATTCAAATCCAAGTGAATCAAAGACCTCAACATAAACCCAGCCACTTTGAACTTGATAGAAAAGAAAGTGGGAAATACCCTTCAACGAATTGGCACAGGCGACCACTTCCTAAATATAACACCAATGGCACAAACACTAAGATCAAAAATCAATAAGTGGGATCTCCTGAAGCTAGGAAGCTTCTGTAAAGCCAAGGACACTGTCAATAGGACAAAACGATAGCCTACAGAATGGGAAAAGATTTTCACCAACCCTACAAGTGATAGAGGACTGATCTCTAAAATATATAAAGAACTCAAGAAACTAGAGCCCCAAACCTTGAATAACCCAATCAAAAAATGGGGTTCAGAACTAAAAAGGGAATTCTCAGCAGAAGAATTATAAAAGACTGAAAGGCACTTGAAAAAGTGCTGGACATTTTTAGCCATCGGAGAAATGCAAATCAAAACAACTTTGAGATACCACCTGACACCTGTCAGATTGGCTAAGATAAAAGTCATAGATAACAGCTTATGCTAGAGAGGTTGTGGAGCAAGGGGAACACTCCTCCATTGTTGGTGGGAGTGTAAGCTTGTTTAGCCACTCTGGAATGCAGTATGGCGGTTTCTCAGAAAACCGGGAATCAATCTCCCCAAGGATCTAGCAATACCACTTCTGGGTGTATACCCTAAAGATGCACATTCACATTCCAAAGGCATTAGCTCAACTATGTTCATAGCAGCATTATTCATAATAGCAAGAACCTGGAAGCAACCTAGATGCCCCTCAACTGAAGAATGGATTAACAGACTGCGGTACATTTATATAGTGGAATACTACTCAGCACTAAGAAAAAATGATATCCTAAAATTTGCAGGCAAATGCATGGATTTGGAGAATATCCTCCTGAGTGGTTTCACAAACCCAGAAAGATAAGCAGGGGGTGTACTCACTCATTAGTGGACTCTAAACAAAAAGCAAAGCATGTCCAAGCTGCAAACCACAAACACTGATCAGCCTGGGATCTGAAGCACCTTAAACTGGCACTCTGGAGCCCATTCCCTCCAGAGGAACACTTTAGCCAGTCTTGATGTTGGGCTGAGGAAAGTGGATTTGCCTGGAGTGGATGCTGAACTAAGCCACCTTGGGATCTTGGGACCTCCTGTCCTTGTCGGGGAGGAGATAAGGAGATGGGGAGAAGAGTGACTTGTAGGGGCAGGAGGGGAAGGGCCTTTGAACAAGGGGATACATGGATAAGAAATGTGGCTTTATTAACAATAAAAAAATGAGAAAAAAACGAAAACAAGAGACTGCAGCATGTTTGGCCCTACACAAGCGGTACATATTATACTCCTTTCACCCAATACTCAGTCATCGTCATGAAAGAGGGGGCAGCAAAACGGTAAAATTCAGAGGTAGTAGAAGATTACATAAAACAGTGTTTTTTAGACATACCAGAAATGAAATTCACACAAACTCACAGAGATTGTAGCAGCATGTAAAGACCTGAGCAAGCTCAAGTCAAACAAAATGCTCCCATGAAAATGGGAAGTGGGCACAAAGACTAACCCCTAGCTGAAGAGCTATTAGTATTTGGTGGTTGCTAAGAAGAAACCAAGAGTCATTTTTGTTTAAGGAAAGCAAGCAAAAGAGAATTATGGTTTTGTTTTTTTTTTTTTTAATCCCAAGAATTGACAAGTTATGCTGGGTGGCTACCTATAGATTTTAGCAAAATCCCTGGCCTCTAGCTACCAAGAGTTTTTTCTTTCCAATCTGTGTTAAATCAAAATTCCGCCAAACATTCCTTCATGTCTCCTGAAAGGCTGAATTATCATAGTTGAGAATGATTACAGCAGGGAAGAAAAGAAAAAAACAAAAAAGTAAGAAGAGTTTATGGGCAAGCAGAGTATTAGTACAAGCTTGAGATCTGTGGTGGTTTGAAAGAGAGAGGCCCATAGTCCATACACTTGAATGTGTGGTCCCCAGTTGATGGACCTGCTTGGAAAGGATTAGGAAACATGGCCTTGTTGGAGAAAGTGTGTTACTGCAGGGTGGGCCTTGAGATTTCAAAAGCCCAGGCCATTTCCAGTTAGTTCATATTCTCAGTCCCTCCCCCTCATTTCTCTGTCTCTGTCTCTTTCTCTCCGCATCATGATGGTAGATCAAGATGTAAGATCTCACCTACTGCTCCACTGCCATGACTGACTACCCGCTACCACAATTCTTGTGATGGTCATGGACTCACCCTATGGAACCATGAGTCCTAATAATTTTATTTTTTTTATAAGCTGTCTTTGGCATAGTGTCTCTTCACAGTAATAGAAAAATAACTAAACTAAGACTAGAGCTAACAACATTATTCCCACATGGTGAGAGGTGGGAGGTGGGTAATTATGATAAGACCAGTGGTAAGAAAAATGAAAAGTGATAAGACAGAAAGATGATTATTGAACAAAGAAGTCAAGCAGAAGGACTTTAATGCCAGCTGTGACAGTAACTACAAAAAGCAAAGTTATCAGTAAAAACAAATTGACTACAATTTGTATAAGTTACACAAAACAATTCTTTAAAAAATATTAGGCATAGGTCCAGGTAGCCATGGAGGGGATCTTCCTAGACTGTACAAATGGAGAAAGACTAGTTAGCAATGGCATACATTCATAGTTTTGATTCTACACTGTGAATGTGATGCCACTAGATCCTTTAAGCTTCTGCCATGACAGACCATAGCCCTAGCTGTGAACCACAGAGTCCCATTTCACCCTTAGGTTGCTTTTGTCAGAGTATTTTATCAGTTTAAAAAACTGTTTAAAAAACAGGGAAGGAGACACTAATCCAGTGGAAAAATACACTATTCTTATTTATCAGCTCATCAGAGAAGGACATTTAGACCTTGATTTTTGTAATTATCCACAAAGTTTCCATAAACATTATGTACCTGTTCTATGCAGAAACATGTTTTTAGTTCTTTTGAGTTTAAATGTTGAAATGGAATTGTGGTCACATGGTAATGCTATGCTAAACTTTATGCAGAACTCTTAAACCACTTCGCAAAGCAGCTGTATGTACTCTTTTACATTTTTTACCAGAAATATATGAGCACTTCATTTTCTTCACATATTTACCAACACTTAATATCTATTTTAATTATTGTCACCTAATAAGTATGAAGTGATATATCATTGTGACATTTATTTTTATTTTGTTAATAAATAATGTTGAGCATATTTTTCCTATGCATATTGGCCATTGGCCATTTATCTCTCTTTGAAAAAAAATGTTCACTTAAAACATTTGACCACCAGCATTTTAAATTCATTTTACTGTTTTTTTTTTTGATAAATACAAAATAAATAAAGAAAAAAAAAACATTTGACCACTTTTACAATTGGGTTATAAGTTTAAATTTAGTTGAATCAAAGATTTTAGGCATTCTATGAAACACTCTCACAATCTCAATATTTGTGTAGCTTGTTGGCTATTGAGTGTCGCCCTGAACTACATTTGCCGTTGTGTTTCTCCTCCAAAGTTGTTTTTGCCAACAAGATGTTTTTGTATCATGGGTTCCTGGAACCCCACTGAGGCCTATCTTGTGTTTTCCTGTTTGGAAAATGTTTGTCTGGACCATTGAGGAAAACAGAATGACCATTCCTTGAACCCGGGAGTGAGGAGGGTATATATACTGTGATGGGAAAATAAACGGGAGGGAGAAGAGAGACTCCTCCAGAGGGATGAACACATTGGTGTCTTGAGTGCTGATTTATCAACCTCGGCGCCCCTTGCCATAGTCTCGGTGCCAGGTCGTGCAGGACGCAGCAGTAGCTGAGGCAGGATGATCTTAAATTCAAGGCCAGGTGTGCTACACAGTGAGACTCTGCCTTAAAAATAAGAATAGACAGAAGCCATTTTGTACATTTACTAAGAAGATTCAATTAGCCCAACAGAAGACAAATTGGGAACTAAAGCATGAAAACAGGTAGACAATGAAGGAAACAAGTAGCATCACAGAACTAAAGGAAAGGCCAGAGGAGGGCATATGAAGGTTAGTTTTAATTATGAACTTGACACAATCTAGAATCACTTGGGATTCTCAACAAGGGACTGTCTAGATTAGGCTGGCTTGTGGACATATCTGTGGAAGGTTCTGTTAATTATAATTGGGTTATAAAAATATGCTCATTGTGGATGACACCATTCCCTCATATGGGTCCTAAACTATGTAAGTGTAGAGAAGTGACTCAGATATTGGTAGCTTTTCAATCCTATAGAAAAGTGAGGTAACTATTTGCTCACATGGTTTTGTTTTCTTAATCAAATTGAGAGCAAGAATTCCTAACATAAAGCCAACCAGTAAGCTAAGAGTTAGTTACAGATGTGTTATACTCTATGACTGCTATAACAAATTACCATAAATCTAGCAACAAAAAAAACAACACAAGTATATAAAATCACAGCCTGCAGCTCAGAACACTGTTATAAATCCCACTGGTTAAAACCAAGGTGTTGGCAAGGGTCTATGTCCTTTTCAGACGCTTTAGGTAAAAATCCTTGTCTTGCCCTTGCTAGCTTCAAAGTCACAACCATTCTTTACTTCGGGGTCCCTCTCCTTCACCCTCAAAGCCTTGCATTTCTCCATCACTAAGTGGTCCCCTCCCCAATCTCTTACTCACTTATAAAGACCCTTATATTTATCTCACAGTAACCTTTGATGATTGATATTCTTATTTTAATCCTTTCTTCAAATTCCTTTTACCATATTCAGTAAAGCTTTCCCAGGTTCAGGTTCAGATGGAGATCTTTACAAGGCTGTTCTACCTATATAACATACTAAAGTAGAAATTACTTCCACTAAAGTAGTGAGGAGGGTATATATACTGTGATAGGAAAATAAACGGGAGGGAGAAGAGAGACTCCTCCAGAGGGACGAACATTGGTGTCAGATACTGCCCCACACTCTTTCCTGTCTCTTACTTTGAAGCAGCTTCTCACTAATACATTGAGGCTGGCTGGCTTGACTCACCTTACAGCCCAGGCAGTCCTTGAATTTCTTGCTTCCACTTCCCAAGTAGCTGGGATTACAGGCTTGTGCCTTAAAGACTGTGTTTCAAAATTCTTTCTACCTAGAAAACAGAGATGACATCTTTTATTCCCTATTATATTTAAATGTTGTAAAAACTAAGTCATTAGCATAACAAATCAATTCCTTTAAAGAAAAACATACATGCATTACCAAAGTAATTGATGGGAAAGAAAACCTAAAAATGTTCATAAATGGTGACTGTCACTTAATATACTCAATATAGCAATATATACAGAATGATCTTCCTTAGAAATATAGAAAAATTCAAGTAATGATGGTCAGAAAGAAGCAAGCTGGCATCTTCTCATATTATTCTACATTACTCATAGAAAGAACTGTAATACTTAGAAGTATGCTGGAACACACAGTTGATAACAGTTTCTTTTAATATATATGAAAAAAATGTCAGGTACCAAATAACAGCAAGCCCTTACCAGTAATCTCTGCTGTGTGACAGGCACTGTTGTAATTGCTCTACAGAGGCTAATTAACTCCATACTTAGGCATCACATTTTACAGATGAAGAAACCAAAAAGCAGAGAGTTTGAGAACTATTCACACATCTCAGAACATATAGAGCCCATTGGCCATATGCAATATATCTCCCACTTTCAATGAAAAAAATGTTGTAATAACTATTACAGAGATATATGGGAGCAAGGAGTCACACAAAGACAAGAGAATTGGACTTGACAGTACAAGAAAAACTGATAATGTGAACTGTGGAAGGCAGACATAGGAGAATCCTCCATCCTTAGATGACTGGAGGCACAAACACTTAACTCTACAATTCCAATTTAGATCCAATGGTTGAAACAGACTGAGTGATTTCAGATTTCCCCAAACCACAAATGGTCCACAAATAATGACTTAGGTATGAAACTGTATGAGAAGGCATTTTGTTTCAAACATAGAGAAAAAAAGTCATGTATCAAATATTGAGACTATAGGTTTTTGGGCATTTAAGCAGACAGATAAAGAAATAATTAGTGTTATTTTGTTATCATTACTGCACTCATTACAAGAAGAGGACTCACTGTCATTTATAAGAATGTTAGTACTAGCAAAAGGTGAACAGGGTGTGCTGGACCTCAGTCCTGGGAAGTGGAAGTAAGGAGATAGGAGTTCAATGTCATCTTCAACTACACAAGAAATTTAGGCCAGCCTGAAACACATGAGACCATTTCTCAACAACAAATATATTGCTTATGTACTTTCATTTGGGCCAAAAAAAATATTGTGACATATCTAAGATGAAACTACTTTTAAAAACACATTTTGCAATAGAAAGATGAATATAAAGCAACTGTAAGATACATGTCCATTTCAGATCCTGAATGGAAGTTATTGTGACAAGCAGAGAACAAAGGCTATCAAGACACCTGAGTGCTGCGTGGTGTGGGCTGCTCAATAGCTAGTCACTCATGTTCACACAGCAGCCTATCCAACAAGTAATTCAAGTTCCTGCTACATAAAAATCACCTTTAGGGCTGCTCATGAATTAATCAATCAAATCTATAAATATTAAATCTAGTGTAAGATTTGCCCAGAGGTTAGTTTTCATGTTCCCAAACTGCAAATTCAGGACACTCTAATCTATGAAGATTTTAAAAGTCTTTTTCTTTTATTCCAAGAGGAAAAAAAAAAAAAATCCAGCATGACCCTCAGGCTTAAAGCAGTAAACACTGTTTCACTCTGACTGTAGCATCAAAATAACTTCATAATTGAATATCAAAGTCAAAAATCTCTAATTCAGATTCTCTTGCTATTGTCATAGCATTAAAAATGAATCGTTGGGAGCAAAGAGACAGAACTTACAGGTTCTTCAGTCTCTGAATCAGTAAAC
The DNA here is from genome assembly GCA_004025045.1 of Sigmodon hispidus. NCBI lineage: Eukaryota > Metazoa > Chordata > Mammalia > Rodentia > Cricetidae > Sigmodon > Sigmodon hispidus. The sequence goes on from PVIH01006023.1 coordinate 96,730, forward strand.
CTCCAAAAAAAAAAAGTTGTTCATGTCTTAATCAGCAATTCCTATCACTAACCTTAACATGACTTTCAATATACTTCTCATTTTTCTTACCTTATTTTATCTCCAAAAATACCTTAACTACTACTGATATCATTATGCATTATCCATGTTGCAAAGCTGCAAATTAAATGTATCTACCTTTCAAGATGAATCAAATTTATGTTACCAAGAGTACTACATTCAACTTACCTATATTTATACAAAAGAATGCCCAACATTGGTAAGACCTTACATGTTTATGTTGAATTTAATTAAGATGTATTTACTTTGGACCTTCTTAAGGAAATAACATTCCAATAGAATAGGAATGGCACCTAGGAAACTAACTCTAAGAGCCACTAAGTAAATAGCTTAAGTTCAAGTATAAATCTCTGCTGTGCTGATAAAAGCAAGCTTCCAAACAGATTTTGTTTTTTAAAAAATAATAAACTTTAAAAAATAATATTATTAAGTATCACAGAAAATTATCATGAGATGGTAAACCACATGACTAAATAATACAAGTAAATAATTATGAGAAAAGAAAGATTTCAGTTTGTTTGTTTCATAAATAGTTTTTCTTGGTAATAATAACTTCAAATAAATAACTTTTCAAACAGTAAAAATATATAGTTCAAGAGAAATACTGTTAAAACTTTCTCACCTATTCATTTCAAACAGAGTAAAATGAAGAAGTGCACTTACAATATAGTAGATTGAAACTCATTCCACCAAATACAGTAAGAATAACATGCTTGCAGGGAGAATTGGCAGAACACTATTTACATTCTATTCCAATTGATGGCTTTCCACCAAAGATTATATAGAAGATAAGAGGTACTACACACAAACAGATGCTATAAGCACATCTGTAAAGTGACTGTATTTTATTCTTATATCATGAAAATATTTTAGTCACTTATATTCAGTTAAAGATGTAAAGTTTAAAGTAATTTAGAATGCCATTTTATAATCTATTTTTGAAATATAAAGGTACTAGATCAAGAGGCACAAAAAGATACAAGTCAAGTCCTATGAATAAATATTTTTAAATGAACCACTCTGAGATCATAACACTGACAACACTAATTATCTTTTCTTGTCTCGGCAGTTATGGTGCATACTGTTTGGCTGACTGATGGGATAATTTCACTTCATTTTCTCTCAGTTTATTCTGAATAGTATAAGAGAAGAATATTAAAACAATTAACACCTCTAAACAAAGTATTTTATAAGATTTTGGGTTGAAATAAAGGGTTTAAAAATATTAACCGATGGGCTGATTCTAGAGCAAATAACTACCCCGCATGCTAAACTGAGAAGCACTGATCACTAGAAACAGCCACTCAGCGTTGTATAAACTATCCTTAGCCATGCTATACTGATATCATGTATTTCTCACAAAGAGCCATTTCATCAACAGTTTGAACTTATGTTATTAAATATCAAAAATATGTATGTACTATATATTTCAAATTACTTTTGAAGATTCTACTCACCAAAAAAGTGTCATCAGCAATTCAAACAATCAAAAACAGGTAAAATGTATGTAAAAACAAATTATTTTCAATTTCTTACATTCATAAATATTTATTTTATCAATAATAGTCCTATATCCAAAAGAATATAACATTAAATTAATATTTAATCTCATATACAAATCTTTACTAACAGTAATTACTTGGTTACTCAACTACAAAAAACTGTAAGACATACCAAAAAAAGTTTTATATTTGAAGGATTTAATAAAATTTAAACCATTTGATGCTGTTTGTGTATGTCACAGAATTTATAAATCACATTACTTAAACATATTTATTACAACAAAATATATATTCTTTGCCTTGATCACCTGGTTTTCTGTTGTTGTTTATAAAATTAATCACAGTTAGCAGGGCAGAAATCGCTTTGAGCTTCGTGAATGACATCCAAGAGATGGGAAAGGATTAGTTCTCAGTTGCTGCCAGTTATAACGCCAGGTGGCTTTTTCTGCAGTGAAGGTGTTACCGATAATCCCATTACACTGGTACTAAATCTTGCAGACATCAAAATTATCACCAAGGTTCCTTTTCATCCCATCCTTTCCAAATGACTGGAAGTCGCTTCACCTGAAAGAAGTCAAATCCACATGCAGCTGCTGTTTTAGCAGGCAGCAAACTCCCTGAGAATGCCAGTCATGATTCAATTTTGCTGTGCTGGTGGCCCCCTATTCCCTGTCCAATAATACATCTGTTAAAAAATCCTACAGCTACAAATCAAGTTTAATCCTACCAGGGACCTCATGTTGGTCTTCTCTTCCAAAAAGGCAGCAGGGTCTGCTGTCTATCTCTGCTAGTATCTAGGGAATACCCTTTAAATCCCAGCCCTACTTAGAAGAATAAGCTAAGGATCACAAAACATGACCTCAAAAACCCTGATATGACTATATTCTGACCCAGAGGCATTCATTCTAGGTGAAGATTAGAACTTTGCATAATAAGATTACACAGCAAGTGAATGATATCAAGGGACTATCCATATGCAGCCGCCTGGTTCTGTATAGACAGCCTGTGCTGCACAATATGCCCTGCAAAGAAAGAGCTGGGTCTTTCTAGCTGAAATAAAATAGATTCACATAAATTAGTTGGCCATTTCCAGAGTCCTAAATCCCCTATTACATCTTTTATTGACAGCTCCTGTGAGGATAGCACAAATGTTACTCCTTTTTCTTCTGTGCTTCTGTAACATCATGCTCAGTAATTGAAATGTACATAGATTATGTCTTAAAATTAACGTCTTGTTTGCTGTAATCTTGGATTACAATCGACTGTGTACATAATAAAATTAGGAAATCAATGGATGGATTTATCATCTCCAAGAAACTAGAGGTATTGTTTATAGAGTGGTTTAACATTTTGTGTCAGCACTTTAAATGCAAAAGTCACAGAGAGTAGTCAATAAAATTTAAATGCCTCAAAGAGTACAACAAGCACTAGCTAATAGCTACATAAAAGTTAAATTGTTGTGACAATTATGTTATATCACTCAAAATTCAGAAACTGGGAAAAACTCAGGGATCTCAGGAATGTAAAGTTCTCAGTAAGTTATATTCTAGCACAGTCAATTATTTATGTTGAGGTCTATGTTTTTAAGGTTTTTATTGTTTTTAATTTATGTGTATGTGTATGTAGTACTGCAGACCTGTGAGTGCAAGTGAACATGGAAGTGAAATGAAGGCATCAGAACCCTAAAGTTGGGGTTACAGGTGGTTTCAAGGCACCTGAAGTGAGTCCTGAGAATCACATTTGGGTCTTATGCAAGAACACTCATGCTCTTACATGTCGAGCTACTTCTCCGACTCGGGCCTACAGATCTGTATAATGTGGGTGCACTGTTGTGGTTTTTTTTTTTTTTTTTTTTTAGTTTTCGGAGACTAGATTTCAATGTGTTGTCCTGAAACTCACTCTGTAGACCAGGTTTGCCTGGATCTCAGAAATATGCCTGATTCTGCCTCCTGAGTGCAGGGATTAAAGTTGTGCACCACCACCACCCAGCTTCACACTGGGTTTTTTTAAGCAACCCAAGTACTAATCATTGTATAACTAACTACACTGTAAAATAGTGAAATCTACTCATATTAGTTGTAATTCAGAGTTTTATAATTCACAATGAAATATTTTAAAATATGTTCCAGTGAAATAATATCTCTTCATAGTACCATACAGAGCATGTTCAATGTAAAGAATTCTAGAACTATTTAGAAAACATTATTCATAAATCATTTTTCCTTTCCTAAGAGGCTACAGCTGTGGCTCCAGGTAAACATATAAAAAGAAAGCTTCATACTATCTGCACAATCAGCAATCAGGAAAAATCTAAGGGCATAAAAGGAAGGAACTAATTTTATTTTAAAAGTATTATGACTCTGTATAATTGGTGTAAAACTCCAGTATACTTGAAAAGTGGCTAATTTGCTAAGTTTCATTTACTCTAATTTCTAAAGAATATTCCTCATTCATTACACTTTCCTTTACTGAATTATCAAAGTATATTTAAGCCTATCTAGATGCTATCTGGTCAGTACTCTGGAGTCAGGAAATATAATTCTTATATTCTATGTTAAGTGGTATGACTGGCAGAACTGTAAAGAAACATAATTCAATTTTATACTACTTGAATATTCTTTAGATGTCCTGAGTATATTATTAGAAACATAATATGAAATGCAAAAGTTCTATTTTTGTCATATTGTATTGTTATGATTTTTACAGTTATACTGCTCAATAGTCACCAGCCCCATGAAGCTGTTGAGTACTTTAAATGTGACCAGTTTAAACTGACATGTGCAACACAATGAATTCTGTAGAGAAAAAAAAAATGGAAAAATACAACATGTAAAATTTTAATATTGATACATGTTGAAAAGTCAGGCGATACATGGATATAGCTGGTTAAGAAGGATATTACATGGCTCATGTTAAGCTGCCACTGGACAATGCTGTGTTGGTAGTCACACATTTTCAGCTGGTTCCTGTGTGAGTTAGCACTTACCAATGTGACACAACTAGGGAACAGGAAGCTCAACTGCAGACCTAACTGTGGACAAGTTTGGGGATAGTTTTGAAAATTAATGATGACTGATGTGGGAGGGCTCAGCCCACTGTGCAAAGTGGCAGGTGGTCTTGGGCAATGTTATAAAACAGACAGAGCAAGATGCCCCTGCTTCTGCCTGACTGTGCTCAAGGGTGTACTATCATAGGGATTCCATTTCCTCCCCAAAGTGCTTTTGGTCATTGTGTTTGTCACAGCAGTGGCAAGCACAGGACAGTTCCCAAGCTACAGCACTAATGCAGAGGACTGCTGAGGGAAACAGTCACAAGACTGACATAAAGTTAGTAAAGACTGTGTAGGACGTTGTCACATAAATCTTTATAAGATGTTTCTAGCTTGAAGGAAATGGTAGAAGATGAGATTTCCCTAACTGCTGGATATTGTAAACATAAAAGGAATCATGGTGTGTCAAGCTGCAAAAAATGCTTCCATACAGTAAATCTAGGATTGCTATGGGCTGTTTATTTGTTAGTGAGACAGAGTCTCACTATGTAGTTTCAACTGGCTTCAAACTCAGTGATTCTCCTGTCTCAGCCTCAGAATTGCTGGATTTACAAACATATGTTAATATTCCTGGTAAATAGGTGGTTTTTTTCCCAGAAATTTTTATCCTTTCAAATAGAACTGTAATACAAATATAGATTTAAAAATAAATATATCCTTCCTGGGATACTTCTGTATGTTATACCTTAGTGCAACACATCAACTCAAAAGCATGTCTGGATTTATAAGGAACCATAATTTTTTCTATATAACTATAAAATTGTTTATATTCAAAGCTTTTCAAGTTATTTAAGTAACAATTAAAGAGATTAAAACATTTAGTATATTTTAGAATGTTAGGAAAAACAGAGATGAATTTTATAAATTATTAAGATGCTTTTCCATAAGTCTTTTCATCATATCCATTAATGTTTTTAAGCTTTCACTTTAAAATGGTTCCATAAGAATAAGAACACCTAAAAGTAGTGGAAATATGAAACATATGCAAAACAACCAAAAATACAATGACTCATTTAAAATAGCCACACATATGCAATAATATGATTAAAAGATAAAGTCTATCTCCACTAAGTATTCAAGGGTGATTTTAACAATACAATGCAAATTGGTATTTAAGGTGTTAGCTTACTTAAATGTTGTTTCTTCATAGTTATTTTTCTACAATATTTATTTAACGTATAACACTACTGAGGAAATTTAAGTATCTATAAATAAGATGGTTAAAATTTAATCTATTCTTAATTGTTTAATCCTGATATCTTTCTCTACCTTCTTAAAATTATTTAAGTTGAGCATTTTCTAGTTCCAATATCATATAAGTACAAACACACACACACATACATACACACACACCAAATAAAAATGAAATAAAAAAAAACAGTAACAAAAACCCCCTTTCTAACCATCAATAGATGAGTGCAATGATATTCACTCTAAGTTAATCTCCAGACATCCAAATTCATGAATAAAAATTCATCAGTTTTAAATACACTGAGCCTATTAAGCAAGAACAAAAGCATATGCACAAAAGAGCTTTTAATATATTTCAAAGCCCACAAGAGCCATGGTCTCATTAAAATTATAAATTACACAAACATGGAATGAAGATTCAAACGGCAGTGCAGCTAAGCAGATTACAGAAAAGCCCGCGTTCCATATGATAACACACCATGGCCCTCCCAGATGGGGGCTTGGAACAAAAAGGCCATCACCACAGCTAGGGAAAACCTCCTTGTGATCTCTGGTTTCTGTTCAGCACATGACAGCCAAATAATATGTTGATTATTCTGTTTGTGCTGCTAAGCTTGTACGATGGAATAAAAGCGATATGATCTATTGTGAACCCAATGCTAATGTGTTGCTCCACTCATAAGTAATATACTGATTTTATTTTGAAATTATCTTTTATCTGAATATCAGTTTTTAAATGCATGAATTAAAATAAAAGACAGAATAAAATAATAGCTAATTTGATACTTTAAAAAATGCAGTTGACAAGTGAAGACCATCTAAATGCTTAGTGAGAAGTCAGGTCTAATCACCTAGCTTTCTTTGACTTCTGCATTGTGATCAGAGTGTATTTTAAAATATGTCTCAAAATGGAAAATTACTCTCATTACGAAATATAAAAGTAACACAATAATAATTAACTTACTAATATATATTACTGACTAGATAAGAGCTAAATAATCAGAGTATTCAAAAATATGATTCTGTAATGTAAATAATAGCACACATTAGAACATATAGTGACATTTTGAAAAAAATAAAATTGAAGGTCTCATAAATGTTTACAACTTAGTCATAAATGATAATCATGCAGTTCTACTTAAAATAATTTAGAAGATACTTATAAATTTTAAATAAAACTGCTAGCATTAATTAATACATTGCCTTGGTGACAGAAAGTTAAAATCTAAGTTTTCTTTCCATTAAAAATGTATATTCAGTATGCTAATGTTTAATATAGAAAATTATACTCAATTTATGTTACTAGGATTATCTACAGGTGCTCCACAAAATTAAATATTTCATAAATAAACCAAGTATGACTGTCAGTGTCATTAACATTGAAAGCTGTACATTTATATTACTCCAGAAATTTCTTTCAGGGCACAGCAGATTCTCCTTAAAGACAAGAAAGAGCACATAGCAGCAGTAAAAGAATCACAAAGACAAATGTGGATAAACAAGCCTATTTCTTAAGTAGTTATTTGTAGAAAGTACATAACTATGACCCTTTGCCACCTGAGCCCACTTTCCTTGGCTTTCTCTCTCTCCAGAGTCTTGAGTCCAAAAAGTAAAGCAAATTGCCTCACAAGAAAATACAGTTCAGAGTGGTGATGTCTAAAGAACAAACAAAGATATGCTTAAAGAACTTAGCACACAACCTATACAATTCACATGTTTATATCGATATATTCAATATTAAATAATCTCTAACTCTATGTCATCTTACAGAGTGTAATTTGTTTTATTAAATATTACAGTTATACTCTTCCAGCACTCCATAACTGTTTTTATAAAGATGTATCAAATTTCTTTTGTTCCTTTCAAATACACTACTTATCTTGAGATGATAACTATTTTCCAGATGACAAGAATATATCATTTATCAGAAATAAATTTTATTTTTATTTAATTTTTTTTTTAAACAAGATCCTACTATGGAGCCCCTATTGGCCTAGAACTGCTGTGTAGATCAGGCTGGTCTTGAACTCACAGTGGTCTTCCTGCCTATGGTTCCTAAATGCTGGGATTACTGGCATGCACCACCACACCCATCTCAGATGGATAATTTTTCCTAATATTGCTTTTATTGTTTGTGTGTGAGAGTGTACCTGAGTCTGTGTATGTGCACCACATGTATACAGTGGCCACAGAAGTCAGGACAGAATGTCAGGTACCTGGCCCTAAGCTTATGGATTTAGTTGCCATGTGGTTGCTCGTACCCTAAACCAGGTCTTCGTACTAAGTGCTCTTAACAGAGTCATATTTCTGAATAATGTTCACTGCAACGGCTTTTAAAAATGCCTAAGAATAAACACAGCAAATAAGTGCCAGATGTAGAAAGTCTAAATTGATATTCTCACAGCCAAAGGGATAACGTGAAAGAATAAAGATGAATGTAACATAGATGATTCTTTAAAATAAAATGCTGAATGAAATATGAAAATAGATACTATGTTATAAAGAAAGAGAGGCAGGTAGTGGTGGGACAGGCCTTTAATCCCAGAATTCCAGAGGCAGAAGCCAGTGGATTTCTGTGAGTTCAAGGACAGCCTGGTCTACAAATCAGTTCCAAAACAGCCAAGACTACACAAAGAAATCCTGTCTTGAAACACCAAAAATAAATAAATAGATAAAATTTTAAAATCAGAAATTCTTTAGGGCTGGAGAGATGGCTCAAAGGTTAGCACTGTCTGCTCTTCCAAAGAACCCAAGTTCAATTCTCAGCAGCCACATGGCAGCTCACTGTCTCCAGTTCTAGGGAATCCAACACCCTCACACAGAAACTTACGTAGGTGAGACCAGTGCTCATAAAATAAAAATAAATCATAAAAATTTAAGAAAAAGAGGCAAAATATAGAAATATTGCTTAGAAATTCACATGAAAATTAAAAATTATATAGAAATAATATAAATACAACAAAAGAAAGACTATTTTTATCTCTAAAGAAAAGGAAAACTAAATTGAACATGGTAAAATACAGTCAACAGTCTCAGGATGCTTGAGTCCAGGACTGTGAAAGCAACCCCTGTTACACTCCTGTCACCAAGGAGACAGAGAGAAGGAGGAGAGAGGAGGGAGAGGCAGGAGGAGGAAGGAGGAAAGACACAGAGGTTCATTATGCTGGCGAGTGCTGGTGATGCTCCAGGTATATTTGGTATAAGTATTTTATAATTACCCCACATATTTGCCTATGCTTCTTTATAACTTTATATTATGCAACGCAAAGTTTTAAACTATGCATTATCTGTGATATTGTATTCTTATCATGTATTATTAAAATTTAGGCTTGCTGAGAAAGAAAAAGTTCCTTCTCTTGTTAAAAACAATTTACTTTCTTGGTCTGCATCTACAATAATTTTTGTTGCAATATTTTAATAACAAACAACTATTGCTATACCTAATTCTCCATAATTCCAATTAAGTATGGATTTTATGTGTTTGCAATAGCTAACCCTAACCCTAACCCTAACTTTCACATATGTACTTAATGTTATTTCTGCCACTTATTCTTCTTTTAAAACAACAAAAATGTATACTTATTTTAAAAATTCCAGATTACAACCAAATAATTTTGTGCAGGTTGTACTCACAAAAAAAAAAAACCAAAAACCAAAAAACCCTAATAATATTTAGTTTGAAGGTAGGTAGAAGCATAGTTCCTTTCTTCTCTCATATGCTGTAAATGAGACCTTTTGTATATATATACATATATATATATATATATATATGAAAAAGTCTATGACAGGTTATCTACAGATACACTATCACTGACTGACCCACTATCAGTCTGTGAAGTATACTCCCTATATGCTAGCAAACATGGCAGCTGGAATAGGGTAGAGACCAAGGTGTGTACCGTTTAAAGACAAGCATATAAAACACAAAGCACAGGTTTATTGTACAAACTCTAGTTAGCATATAATGAAAACCTGGAGCCAGATACTAAGGAAAAGCTGAAAATCAGAAACTAACCACAGCCACCCAGTCAACTCCTCAGGCCTGTCTCCAGGAATCCTCCACTGAACTTCTCTGAGTCTCTGAGTCCTCAGCTGAAAGGGAAAGAAATATCTCTGGAAAAGCTGAAAAAAAAAAAACCTCTTCTTTTGCTCCACCCAGCTCTCCTAACTTCCTCTTTCCACATTCCTAAAAATAGGATTAAAGGTGTGGGTTGTCCCTCCCTCACCAGGATTGGTTCTGTCTTATTCCATATTAATTTTATTAAATATATATCACCACACAGGTTGCTCTTTCAAAATAGATTCAATATGATCTAGTTTAAATTACATTGAAACAGTTTCAACTATTGGTGAGGTGATCTGTATAGACACAAATCATTTTATCTCTACGGTAGCACATCTAAGTGAAATTGTTTTAACAAGTATCATTATAATAGTATACTGACTTTCATTACAAAAAAGCACAAACAATTAAGGGAGTTATGTAAGGCCGATATTGACAGGCATCCTGGAATATGTTTGCTCTAACTTTTAGATGCCACTAAACAGGAAGCAACCAACAAACGTCCCTCTCATCCTATTGTACTGGATTGTTTACATGGTAGCCATGGTACAGGACTATTTATTTTAAAGATTTATTCATTTATTATGTATATAGTATACAGAAGAGGGTAGCAGATGTCAACATAGATGGTTATGAGTCACCATGTGGTTGCTGGGAATTGAACTCAGGACCTCTGGAAGAAGAGTCAGTGCTCTTAACCTCTAAGCCATCTCTCCAGGACTATTCTGATGACAGCTTCTGTGAATGTAGCAAGGATCCCCTGAGTGGAGGGGTGGGAGTGGGGGGGGGAGGAAAGAGCAGCCTAACAGTTCTTTGATCACCTACTTAGTGCCAACCTTGGAAAGTCACATTTTGTCTAGCATTCTCACAACAGCCAAAGGACTTGGACATTAAACCCACAGAAGAGTTTTGTTTCATTTAGTTATTTTAAGTTTTGTATTTTTTTTAAAGTCCACTTACCATAGGTCTGTCCTACAATTCATTCAACTTTAGCGTAGTTGCAAGGTTTCTAGGAAAACCCAAATCTAAAGCAGATCTCGAAGCATATGTGAGTCATCCATGGTTGTGGATTCCTAAAGCAGTAAATCAAAGGTGTGTTAGGTCATCTCTGACCAATGGGCAAATTAATGTATAGTGAAAGTAGACATTTCTCAATGAATTGGATTCCTTTTAGTAGGGCAGCAGTCTTCAATTTGAATATTCAATAGTACTGGGCCTTAATCAAATGACATTAAAGTGTTTTTTATCTAAAAGAGGATTTAAGAAGAAAGAAATTAAAAGACATAACAGGGTAACAGGTTATTGAAAAAGCTAAGCAGTACAGTCAAGGAGTTGATAAAAGACAGCCATGCACAATTTTATATTTTTGCTTTTATCAGCATGCATATCTAATGTCATGGGGGGGGCAGAATTTTTCAATGTACTTTTGGTTGTCCTGGAATTTGCTTTGTAGTCAATCCTGGCCTTGATTTACAGAGATTTTTTTCCTGCCCCCAGAGGGCTGGGATTAAAGATCATGGGCCACTACCTCCAGCTAATTTTAAAAATAAAAATATCGTAGAAAATAGTTCATAAGGCTGCTTTAAAAAATGATTAATCAATATAATGACTATATACGATACTATAGAAAAAACTCATGGCCAACTGAAAGGCAAAGTATTTTTAGTGTAAAAATCTGTGGTATATTTAGCTATAACTCTGTATCAGTTCTTACAACTTAAAGACACAAATAATTCTCTACTTCTACTTGAATTGCCAAAGTTTGCATTGTATGTGTTTACATATGGGTTTTCAGTGTTCATACCTTATAACTAATTTCTGCTTTCAAAAATAAGGTGATTATCCATCTTCATATACATACAAATTTAGGGGATTTTGTGTAAAAGTCTGCTTACATATATTCATTCATCTATTTACAGGCACTATAACTAATCTTAATTTCACTGTATTGCAAGTCTCAAACAGTCTTATATTTATGTTACTCATGTAAATATTTTCTTTGTTATATAAGCATTTGAACCCTTCCTAAATATTTCAAGGTCAATATCAAAACACTTGAACATTACTGCGCCTGTGTTCCAATTAGTTAAAGATCACCACTATTTTAATAAAGAGGTGTTTCAGGATCTTGTTATAATGACGTATACTAAGCAACAATTTTTTTAGCCAACAGAACTTCAGTGTTATTCAAGTGTGCACACATATACAATATCCTCAACAACTTCTAGTATAACAGCTGAAAGAAAAGTGTTTCTCTAGCATTTTCTAGGGCTAATATTAATAAGAAGAGTATTATCATGTTGAGTAATATAAATTTATTGGGAGGGAAGTACATGCCTGCCATAGCATCCATGGAGAGAGAAGTCATAGGACAGCTTGCTCAAACTGGTTCTCTTCCTTTTATCACGTAGGTGGATAGGTGGGGGTGGGGGGCAGCCTCAGATCACCAGTATTGGCAATGAGCACCTTTAACCATCAAGAAATCTCATCAATCCATGAAATAATTTTATCAACTAATTACTCATAAGCTTTTAACTTTTATAAGCAAACTGCACAAGTTTAAATTACAAATGACTATTATCCAAAAGAGAGGAGTGCATTGAGTGATATCTTACTTTCCAAATTAATATTCACTTAGAACCACAGTATGTGATCATAAATTATTTGCAATGTAATTTATGTAAGGCTCAACATGAGATTATACTAGAGTAGAGAGGTAACAAATCTAATAAGAATGTCCTAATAAAAGACAGAGAACAATACACACAGCCATGAGTCAAGAACATTATGAAACTGGGGAGAGAGATTGAAGTTATGGTTTCATAACTAAGAATATCAAGAGCTAGCAGAAGTCAGAAGGGAAGAGTCATTTCTTAATGTCTGGAATGAATATGGCTCTGCTGATATGCAGACCATGCTTATTACTTCTGTTGTTCTAAAAAAGTTAAGTTTTCTGTGATGCCACCAGTTTACACCAGTTCCTTATGGTGGTCCTAAAAACTTCATGTGGATTTTTTCTACTTAAAGTGGGGTATTGCTCTAGCAGAAGCTTACAGCAGAAAAGGTTAAATTGCCTTAAAGAGACTATATGTAGAAATACACACTTCTCTTCCAACTATCATGCCTACAAAGATTCTGGTTCAAAATGACAAGTTTAATAATCCTTCTTTCAAAATTGCTTCCAAACAATAATATGCTTAACTAATATAAGTATTAGTTAAGTTAATAAGTTAAACATTGAAAGCAGGGAGGATCATGGCCATACTAGAGACCTTGAGTGGTTTCTATTATATAAAATCATGGAGACAGGTAGGGAATAGTCCAGTACCTAAGCTGACAGACTATGGTTCACAGGATAAATCTTTCAGCTTCCATTTACTTTTTGGGGGCAACATAAAGAAGTGCCATACTCTTGACTTTCAAGGAAAGTCTTAAAGGAGTAAGAAGAGTATGCTTTGACATATACAAGTTATATGAAATTCAAATTTCAGCTCCTAACATAGATGGGCTCAACCTTTAAAACCAACTCTCCTGGTTTACTCGTGTAAGAGATGAGTAGTTTCAAGAGACTTTACTGTCTGCCAAACCTAAATTATTTACTTTTTGGTCTCAGAAAGATACCCATTCATGACCAAGCATAAACATATCTTAAGCTTTCATAGTTCTTGCTGTGGCTCCAACTGGTACATCCATCTCTGTCAACAATAATTCAATGTTGCAGGTGTTGACTTTGAACTTATTTTTAGTTCAGACACTGCTCATCTTGAATGTCTTTAAAAAATCACTTAATCAATTCCTCCTCCAGTTCTCACTTGGAAAAAAAAATCCAACAGTTATAAAATACATGGGTTTTCTCCCACAAATATAACTCACAATGTAGTAGAAACCTCCATTAAGATTTCCCAATCACTAAAAAAATAAAATACAAATAAATCTAATTCTTCGCAGATTTAAAGGGAGAGAAACTTCAGGTATGTTCCGGGTTTTTTTGCAGCTGCTTCAGGGAGCGACAATTAAATGTGTGAAGAAGGTTGTCAGAGTAACACTCGTCATTCACACTACTTAGGAAAGACACCCCAAGATTTCCAGAAACCCTAATTATAATTAAGAAAGCTGCTCACGAGAACTTGTCAGAAAGGTATAGTCTATCACACAGGGAAGAGAACGCCCAAGGGCCTCAAAGCACCTAAAGGGAAGTTTCTAAGTCAAGTCTTCTTAGCCCATCTATCCCTGGGCTCTAACTCGCTAAGCTCAGGTACTAACCAGCCACTAAAGTCACCGTTCCATCCTTTCCAGACAGTATGGAAGATGTCTCCCGTGAGGAAGTCAGAGATAAATTTCCTTAGAAACCAGAAAAGCTTCTTTCCTCTGTGCTAAACAGCAGGGAAGATGTGAGCTCTCTAACTGGAAGTAGAGAAACCCTGCGGGCGAATCGCTTCTCCACCCTTTTCTTTACCAAGAATGCCCCAGGACAGTACCCACCTGCAGCCCCAAACACCAACAGAAGTTCCTCAACCAGAACCCAAGCCGACCTGATTAACCTGGAACCTGCACAATCCTCCAGCTTTACGGCCAGAGCACTTTTCAGCATTCGGCCTTGTGATTGGTTGAACGCCAAGAAAATTCTCATTTCTATTGGCTACCAGTGGCACGTAGGCGGGACTTTAGGGCTGTCTCTGACAGGCCAGCCGCTCGAGTTCCCAGAGTTCCTATTGGCTCATCGCGGGAGCTTCAAGATGGCGGCGGCAGCTACCTGCAGCGCGGGCGTCCTGAGCTCTGGGTGTGTGGCCTCTGCCGCCGGCCCAAGCAGCACTACCAGCTTCCAGAGAAGGAGCAAGGCCTCTGGGGCTGACGGAGGTGGCCCTCGGCTGCTGTCCATTGCGGGCACGCGACCGTCGGTGCGGAATGGACAGCTGCTGGTGTCAACCGGGCTCCCAGCCCTGGACCAGCTCTTAGGTTGGTTCAGAATGAAGATGAGGGCACATCCCAGGGAAAACTCGGGGAGGGACTCCCGGGGCAGCCCCGCATCCCCAGGCCCTGCCCAGCTCTGCGCACTCCGCTCCCCTTCACAGACGTGGTCAGGCAAGCCTGCTGTGATAGAGATAGGGGCAGGAGACTTGAGTGGAGAAATCTGTGCACTAAGCCGGCCTTAGGACCCACACTCCGCTCAGCCCAGCAACTTGTTTCCAGATGACAAGGACTCCCTATGTGCTTTTACCCTAAAATGATTGCAAAAGAACAAGAAGCATGGAAATGAATTGACTTTTAGGATCCTCTGATAGTCTCTATGACAGCCTCCTTCTAATCCCAGGTAGCTTAAAGCTTTTTAGCTTTGTAAGAGAAGGGTTTATTTTAAAAATGCTAAAAAAAAAATTACCCTCTTTTCCGCTGCGGGCTTCTTATCTCCTTAAATCATAAGCGGTTGTTGGCCCTAAAGGAGTGAATGTTAAAGATGTGTGTTGACTCAAAGGAATGACAGTCAGTCCTTCATATTCAGATAATTCTACCCCCGAGTATCTTAAATATGCTCTTTCATATATATCGTAATCTTTGGAATTTTTTCATATAAAACTTACTAGAGAATATTCTTATTTCACAGAACTAATTTTGCTGAAAGAATTGACTAAATTAGGTTGGTAGGACTGGCTAAATTATACGTAATGCTGCTTCTTAAAAACAGATGTGTGCTTACATTTTGTAAGCTTTTTCTCAAAGTGTTTGCTATGCGTTTGTTAAATATGATACATTTGCAGAATATATTACATTTGCCATTGTTTATTTTTGTACTTCATTTAGCATTTTCTCTGGGTTATACTCCAGGCCTTTAAGTTTAACAGAGGAAAATGACAAGACAAGCTATCAGAAACAGTATAGTTTCTTGATTCTAATATTTCACGTTGTAAATAATTCTGATTGTTTTCCACATAAATTTAAAGTAGTTCACATAATTGTTTCAAACTCATTGAGTTGTGTGAGGCTAGAGGCATAATTCAAAATGCATAGTTGGCAAATATTTATTTCACTTTTTCCCCTATAGCCTCAATTGTTATCCTAGATCTGAACCCAAAGCTTAGAAGATTGGTCCATTTTCGTGAACTGTCACCCAGACAGAAATTAATCTGTAAGCTTTAATGCCTGCAAATCTTTCCTATCAGTCTAACATGTCAATCTTTTTTACTCCTTATATGTTCATATTTTAAATTAAATGGGATAGGTACATTCATTCAATTGATACGAATCAAACTTTACAAACAAAAAGGCTGCATTTTCAGTATAATACCTTCATTTTCTTATTAAAATAGCAAAATGTGCCTAGACCAGAGCCTGGCACTCAGTAAGCTTTTATAAGGTGTTGATTGAAAGAACAAGGAAAAAAAAAGACTAAACAAGAAACTATAAGTATATAAAATAGAGTTTGGCATTTGATCTCCAAAAACAAATTCATAAATTTAGTGGTATAAATATTCACAAAACTCCCTACGAAGTGAGCTGATCTTCAGTTTCCCACATAGATATTGCTAATTTTTGAAAACTACTTACAGAGAGTTTTGACAGTTTACTGATCTTAAGATTAATTATTTGACTACCGTCCTTCATACCTGCCAAAAAGAGCTGAGGGCACTTTTCATCTGTGTCTCTACAGAGACATATACTTGAGCAATAATTTTTGACATTTTCAGAAATGCTTGGACAGTGGAGGATTCTAGTTTTTGAGTATAACATACTTATGCTAAAACTTAGCATTCACTAAGATCAAAATAGTATTACTTGCTGAAATGTATGCTTTGCAGATTGAAGTTAATTTACAAAGTGCATAGAAATTCAGAATGTTGTAATAGTGGGAGTTACTATATTTGGATTAATAAATATCCCCAGATTTATTTCAGTTTTAAACTTCCTAATGACATTTTTGTAATTTGAGTTCCTATCTTAGATGTGTTCTAGAGTAAATATGTGTGTGTATGTTTCTCATTAAAGCATTTGAAAGTGAAATATCTGTTGCTAATATATATTCAGATAAGCATAAGGACTTTAGGTTACATTGTTACTTTCAAAAGTTATTTCATTCAGATTGTGGCAAGCCTTATATGACCATGTGGTGATAAAAATGTAGTGATAGATATTGTAAATGAAAATGTACTATGACATTGTGATCACATAACAAGTTGATACTGTATTATACCCACCCTGTGTTACAGTGAGACTTTGCTACTGCCATCTGACATCAGTATAATTTTAAACATAATTCCAAATATATTTGAAAACCATCATATAGAATGATTGAATGTTAGCCATATGGTAATTCATTACTTCCATTACTTACATCAAAATGTCTTACAATTTTGAATATATATTCTCCTTGTCTTCATTTAAAAAAAAAAAAACTCATGGTATAATCATTTATTTTTGTTCTGACAATTTAATTATTGGATTCTTATATACATTCTGATTTCAAAAACCAACTTGCCTCCCTTGTGAGATCTGCAAGATACTCTGCTTAGCATGTATGTTATTGCTACCATCATCATCACTTACTAAGTAATAATACACATTGAGTGATGGGATCTAATCTGAAAGTCATTGGAAAAAATGGCAAAGGCATTCTAGATTTTACATATTGCCTCATTTTCATTGACCACTATTTTATTGTTTCACTGTGAGGAAAACAGTTGGACGTGGTAGCATATGCTTGTAATGCCAGTGCTGAGATGGCTGAGGCAAAAATGTTCTGTGGGTTCTAGCCCAGCTTCAGCTAAAAAGTAAGATCCTATCTGAAACTTTTTAAAGCCTTTGCCTTTTATTGCACTGGAAGTTAAATAGATTAGGAAAGTAAATCAGCTAACATTTTATAGTAGCAACTCTGATTGGTCATGAAAGTATGATTTTATAACCATTAAGAATATTAATTAAGAATAAGAGAATAACCATTAAGATATAAAATGTTTGGGTTTTTTTCTAAATAAAGGAGGGTAGGATGTTAAGTTAAAATAAATATAAAAGTTAGCAATGGCCTATATGTAACACAGATTTAAATTGAGCATTTAGTCTAATCCATCTTAAAGCTGACTATACTCAACTTTTATGAGTGCTGCCTTAATGTATATTTCACTCTGCTAATCTTGAAATTGAGCTCATTAGCGTGATCTACATTTTAAATGTTACAATGTGGGAAGTTGTCTTGATGTATAATTAAATTACGTATTCAGTTTTTATAAAGCATAGAGTTAAAATTCTGTGAATCCCAATGCATCTGATGTAGAAAGATAAGGGTGAGGAGTTGAAGCTGCAGTGAAATGAAGTCATCTTAGGCTACACAAACCTCACAACACACAAACACACAACACAGAGAGAGAGGCATACATATGAACATATGTAAATGTACTAACTTTTAAAGTGTCAATAACGATTTTGAATTTTTTTATACATTGTCTTCAAATTATTTCAAATATTATCATAAACTAGTATATGCCACAATTTTTTTTCAATTTATTCTGGTAGCATAATAGATTTTAGACTTTTGACACACAAGTATGCTTTTTGTGCACATGGAAAGAAATACTAGTAAGAGAACTTTCTATATTAAATTTTTCCACATATTTGCTACTACAAAATATTTTGGGAAAGAGGTTTTTATTGGTGTTCAAATTGTTTTATGGTATGTGCTCATATCCATAAACCTTACCCAGAATACTGTATTCAGTTGTTCAACAGCTTTGAGTACTTTTAAAACAATGCCAAATACATTTGTAGCTATTCTTTAGTATGTATTTTTCTTTTCTTTTTTCTTTTTTGGTTTTTGAGACAGTGTTTCTCTTTATAGTCCTAGCTGTCTTAGAACTAGCTCTGGGTCTTAGAACTAGACCCAGGCTGGACTGGAACTCACAGAAATCTGCCTATCTCTGCCTCTTAAGGGCAGATGCCACCACCACCAAGTGTTAGTGTGAATTTCTTAATTTTTTTTTATTTTCTTCTTTATTTATTTTGTATTTATCAAGAAAAACAATAAAATAAATTTAAAATGCTGATAAGTTAACAATAACCATGAAGAAGATAAATATTATAAGCATGACTTATCAAGGGTGATAATGCAAATAAGATTGTTACACATATATTTACTTTGTGTTCAGCTTTCCCTCTGAATTTTTATTTTCCATCCCTGTATATCCTTATTCAAGGTCCCTTCCCCCTCCCACCACATCAGGTCATTTTTTCTTCTCCGCAACTCCCCATCCCCTCCCTGGGCAGGCAATAGACAGTCCTATGGTCCCACTGACCCAATAATGCTTGGATCAGTCTCCACTCCTGGCCAAATCCAGTTTTGTCCCCCGTCCCTCAAGAGTGAGTCAGGTGTTCCTATAGTTGGAGTGGGGTTCGAAGGGTCAGTCCAGGGTGTTTCTGATCCCAAGTGTTCAGTGGTTGTGGTTTGCAGCTTGGGCATGCTTGGCTTTTTTCTTGTTTGTTTGTTTAGAGACCACTAATGAGTGAGTACAACCCTGCTTATCTTTCTGAGTTTGTGATACCTCGCTCAGGAGGATATTCTCCAAATCCATCCATTTGCCTGCGAATTTTAGGATATCATTTTTTCTTAGTGCTGAGTAGTATTCCATTGTGTAGATGTACCACAGTTTGTTAATCCATTCTTCAGTTGAGGGACATCTAGGTTGTTTCCAGGTTCTTGCTATTACAAATAATGCTGCTATGAACATAGTTGAGCTAATACCTTTGGAGTGTGAATGTGCCTCTTTAGGGTATACACCCAGA